>JAVJIF010034487.1:0-141686 GCA_038442645.1 Agave tequilana
ATGAATGGAGATTCAAGGAATTGACACACGAAGAGACTGACTCTATAGTGAAAGGTATTTTAGAAAAGAAACTGCATTAAGATAGGTGAACTACGTCTTGAACCTTCCATAGCGAAAGCTTTATCAGAGTTACTGACTAATCAGTGAATTAGGTATTGAACTGTTAGCCGTTAATGTAAGTCAAGTCAACAAGCTTCACACAGTAACTTTTCAAATCAACTGGTTCTCGGTTGTGTCCATTTTGGCCCTAGACATTCTTAGTTTCAGAGAGTATCTTTAGAGAAATAACAACCTCCATAGAAATTTCCAAGGAGCCGACCAACTCTATACTCACATAGGTGATCGTCCTATTAAGAGTAGCCTACTCTACTCCACTTGTTTAGTAACAAGATATAAGCATCATTAAAAGCGTTAAGCTTATCCTTAATCCACTTGTAGAAATCACTTGTGTGCACCTTAGGAATTGATTGGAGTTAAGCTCCTAAGTGCTTACTTGCTGAGTCAATCATAACTAGTTTTCCTCTTGAACTTAGTCCGTGAGATCTCCAATCGCTAAGTGAGATTTCCATTAAGCTGACTCGATAAGGTTAGACTTTTAGACCCATTTCCCTCGATGCGCAGTTTATACGCTCTCCACTTAAACCTTTGGTAAGCGAATCCGCTAAATTATCTTTTAACGAGACAAAGTCAATAGAGATAATTTCATTTGAGAGCAACTGCTTAACGGTATTATGTCTACGACGAATATGTTTAGATTTACCATTGTATATAAATTTTGTGCCCTAGATATAGCTGCTTGATTATCGCCGTGTATACATATAGCGGGCACGGCTTTTGCCATAATGGTATATCATCCAAAAATTATCAAAGCCATTCTGCTTCTTTTCCGGCCTTATCTAAGGCTTTGAATTCTGATTCCATAGTGGAACAGGCAATACATGTTTGTTTGAAAGATTTCTAAGATACCGCTGCTCCTTCTAGAGTAAATACGTATCCGCTAGTTGATTTTGATTCCTCAGAATCTGCAATCCAATTAGCATCACTGTATCCTTCAAGTACAAATGGATACTGTCCATATCTCAAGGCATATTCCTTGTTATGTGATACGTAACCTAATACTCATAGTAGAGCAGTCCAATGATCATCACGAGGGTTACTAGTGTATCTGCTTAACTTGCTTACAGCGTAAGCAATATCGGGTTTAGTGCAATTCATTAAATATATTAGACTTCTGATAATCTGAGAATACTCCAACTGGCGTACTCCAGTTCCTGTATTCTTACAAAGGTGGATGTGTGGGAGAAAAGAATTTGTATTCTCCTTATCCCATGATTCTGAATCTTTCTATCATCTTATTCACGTAGTGAGATTGAGATAGACTGATTCCATCTGGTGTTCTTGTGATTTTAATTCTTAAAATTACATCAGCAACCATCAGATCCTTCATGTCAAAATTGTTGGATAATATTCTTTTAGTGGACTTAATAATTTCAATATTAGTCCTAAGTATCAACATGTCGTCTACATAAAGACAAACAATAATACATGCATTTTCAACTGTTTAGTGTAAACACACTTATCGCATTCATTGATAGTGAATCCATCTTTGATCCTGACACTATCGAATTTCTCATGCCATTGTTTTGGAGCTTGCTTTAGACGTATAAGGATTTTATCAATTTACACACTTTGTGTTCTTGGCCCTTGACTATAAATCCTTCAGGTTGCTCCATATATATTTCTTCATTTAATTCACGTTTAAGAATACAGTCTTGACATCCATTTGATGGATATCTAAGTTATGCAATACTGTAATTGCAATCAACATCCGAATGGAGGTTATTCTTATTACTAGTGAATAAGTATCGAAGTAGTCAAGTCATTCTTTTGTCGATAACCCTTGACTACTAATCTAACCTTGTACTTATCGATAGATCCATCGGGTTTTAATTTTCTTTTGAAAATTCACTTACACCCAATTGGTTTACTGCCAGGAGGCAAGTTGCCAATTCCCAAGTATGATTACTTAGTATGAATTATATTTCGCTATTTATAGCTTCTTTTCACATTTGTGCTTCTGGGTTAGACATAGCCTCTTTTATATGTTTGAGGCTCGCTTCAATAGCGTATGCTATGAAATTTGGACCAAAAGATTTTGAGATTCTAGATCTCTGACTCTTTTTGGTTCAATTCCGCAATAACAATCGGTTCCTCAGGGCTTTCGTCCCTGAACGCCATCTCATGTGTTCTTTTCCCAGAAGTCTTATCTATTTCCGTTAGTATGGAAAGATGTCTTCAAAAACACAGCATCTCTAAATTCGATAGTCATGCTTACATGAATATCTGGTATTTCTGATTTATGAACCAGAAAATGTAGGCACTACTATTCAGTTATACCCTATGAATATGTAGTTCATAGTTCTTGCTTCAACTTATCTTTAGGTAATGGTGCTAGTACCTTTGCAAGGTACCCTCACATTTTAAGATAATGGTAGGAAGGTATCCTTCCATGCCATAACTCAAATGGTAAAAGACTAAGTTTCTTGTGGGGTACTCTGTTAGAATATAATTTGCAGTTAACAGAGCTTCCCCTACAAGTTCTGCGGAGCTCCAGAACTTATGAGCATGAAATTGACCATCTCCTCAAAGTTTGTTCTTCCGTTCAGCAATTCCATTTTGCTGAGGAGTATATGGTGCTATAGTTTGATGGATTGTACCAAATTTAGCACATAACTCACTAAAATCATTTGATTCATATTCTCCGCCTCTATCGGATTTTAGAATCTTGATATTCTTGTTGAGTTGATTCTCAACTTCGGCTTTATATGTTATAAACATATTCATTGCCTCATCCTTACTGTTTAAAAGATACACATAATAGTATCTTGTATAGTCATTAATAAAAGTAATAAAATACTTTTTC
Source organism: Agave tequilana (assembly GCA_038442645.1). Lineage (NCBI taxonomy): Eukaryota > Viridiplantae > Streptophyta > Magnoliopsida > Asparagales > Asparagaceae > Agave > Agave tequilana. Next base: position 2,924 of record JAVJIF010034487.1, read on the forward strand.
CTATCTCTAGTTGGCATAAACTTCAAGTCACACAGATCGCTATGAATTAACCCTGAAGGTTCCGTATTTGGATCAATTGAGTGAAATGAATTTTTAACTTGGCCTCAATATAAATCTCACACTTGTGAATTTCTTCCAAGTTGAGTTTAGGAATATATCCTAGATTAGATAAGTTTTTTAAAGACTTGTAATTTACATGCCTTAATCTAGCATGCCATAAAATAGGAGACTCAAGCAAATAAAAAGAAGACTTTTCTTTATTTATAAGCTAGGGTACAAATACACAGACTTTTGTCCACGACTGCAACATTGTCTTTAAAAGACCATCAACAAGATCTTGTTCTGTTTGAGACGGCTGTGATATTCATTCGCCTTATGTCCCTCTTTATTGCAGATGTAACAAGTTCTCTTAAGCACATGTTCTTGCCTTTTTGGACCTTGCCTTTATACCCTTGGGTAGTTTTCTTCCGCTTTAAAGCCTTTGAAAGTAGACGCTTTCCCCTTTGAGCCTTCGATCACATTGGCCTTGACTTCATAGGAGTTCTTACTGCTCCTTTTCTCAGACTTACGGTTGTCCTCCTCAATTCGAAGCCTCACAATGAGATCTTCCAACTTCAGCTCCTTGCGCTTGTGTTTCAGGTAGTTCTTGAAATCTCTCCACGCAGGTGGGGAGTTTCTCTACAATAGTAGCAACCTAAAAAGTTTCAGGTAGATTCATACCTTCAGCCTCCTCGTACAAGATAAGTTGGAACTTTTGCACCTGACTGATTACAGTCTTATTGTCCACCATCTTGTACTCCAAACTCGTTCTACGACGAACTTCTTGGTACCGGCATCCTCAGTCTTGTACTTCTTATCAAGACTGTCCCATAACTTTTTGTCGTTATGACTGAACTGTAGACATTGTAAAGAGAGTCATCCAGTCTATTCAAAATATAGTTTCGACAAAAGAACTCACCTTGAGTCCATGCATCGACTGCAAGGACTGAGTCCCGATCAGTCCCGGATTCTGGTGGATCCTCTTGTAGGAATTTGGCCAGATACAGAGTGGTCAAGTAGAAGAGCATTTTCTGTTGTCACCTCTTGAATTCTGTGCCATCAAATTTTCCTGACTTCTCCGGCTTCGGGTTAGGAAGTGGAGCAGGCATCAAAGTTTGGATCTTCATGTTTGGTGCCTTACTTGAGCTGTCTTGATTAGTCTCAGACATTTTCTGCAAGTTCAAGCAGAACAGAAGTAAGAAACTTCAACTAATTGTCTTAAGATTGTTAGTTTTTAGGATCCAATCTGACAACTAATTAATGTCACCGATCTAATTGGTCAGGTCGGTGAAATATCAGGTGAGAGTTTTCTGTTCAATAAAACGTTCCTTAATTATAGTAGAACCACCTTTCAATTACTTCCTTAGTTAAACACCAATTAGACTAGTATAAGTCAGTCTCAATATACTGAATATCAGTATAACACCTGAATAAAGAAAATTAATTCACTTATACAGTACTTGGAGTGAGGTATGCTTATAGCGAATCTCCTTAAGATAATTACGACCCCCGCTATGGTGCTACGGGTTACTGGACGCTGGTCTCCCAAGATATAACACTCCTTCACGGTATTTGGATAGCACTACCAAATCACCGTACGGTCGAACCGCAGTTAACCAGTACCTTCACAGGATTATCAAAGTAGCAGGACTAAGACAAATTTCAAGGAGAATATTGTCTTTACTTTGGAGAGAACACCCACTGTAGAGAAAGGAGGAAAGTAGAAGAATATTCTTCTTTGAAAGTCACAGATTCAGACAACAATTCTATTAAAGAATCTGTTGAATTTTCTTAGCCTTCTTTCAGAACGAATTTTCAGAATCTGTTGAAAGTCGCTTCAGAATCCGAGTTGTAGATTCTCACTTCCTGTTGGAAGTCACTTCGAACCCGAGTTGCAAAATTCTCACTTTGGAATGCAGAAGAAGGAACTCGATTTCCTTTTCTGTGTTGCTTGTTTGTTTTTGTGTGTTGTTGAGAGAAACGGAGCGCTATTTATAGCGCTCCGGCGATTTTTCTCTCAGCCGTGGCACTGATTCGGTTCGGATCTGGATGGCGGAGTGGGTATGATCCGCTGTAACCTATACCCGTGAGACCCGGTTCAAAAAGAACTGGACCGGGTAGGGAACCCGAGCCCGAGGCCGGCCGGGACGGCCGCCCCCCCAGGCGGTGACGCGCGCGGGCATGGTTTTCCCCTAATCGTGCGCGAAAACTCCAAGTACCCAAAGGGCACACTCTTTGTTCTCATTTTTCTTTATTTAAACACTTCAAACTTCCATCCCATGGCCAATGTGGGACTAAATGCTTTTAGCTAACTTTAGTCCCCTTTGGCTTTGAATTAGGCAAACTTTAGACTTGAATATCCCATTCATTCGAAGTCGGAATTGAACATGTGAATATACCATGTTCATCCCCAATGGAAGGAGAACACACTCCAACCATTATCCAATTGATTCTATCAACAGATCTCACTGTAATTCAACTCAATGATTCACATTTATTCTTCATATTTTCCAACAATAATAACTCTCTTGGCATCTTATCATAAGGTTTTTCTAAATCAATAAAGACCATATGCAAATTTTTCTTCCTCTCTCGAAATAACTTTATAAGTTGACGAAGCAAATGAATAGCCTCTGTCGTCGATCGCCCCGACATAAACCCAACTGGTTCTCTGATATTTAACATTCTGTTTAACTTATGTTCAATTACCTTTCCCAAAGCTTCATGGTGTGACACATAAGTTTGATTCCACGATAATTTGAACAACTCTGGATATCACCCTTGTTCTTATAGAAAGATACTAGAGCACTCTCCTCCCACTCATTGGCATCTTTTTAGTTGGCCAGACCTTGTTAAAGAGAAAAATTAGTTAACTTTAATTTTAATTTAATTTAAGTGTTTGATTCCAACAAACCTTCACACGACGTACCAACTCAATTAATGATGATAATGATGATGATGATGATGATGATGATAATAATATAATAATAAAAAAATATTGACGGTGAGATTGATATAACAATATTGAGGGAGATTGTGAGAGTGGGATAGGAATTTAGTTCATGTGTGTGAGCCACACACATATACAATAAGAGGGTCAATTACGCGTTGACACGTGGATTAAAACTCTTATAATCTCTTATAATATGTATGTGAGGCTCACACACATAACATATTATAAGAGAATCAATACACGTATCAATGCGTAATTGGCCCTCTTATCGTATGTGTTTGTGGCTCACACATATGAACTGAACCCGTGAAATAGGGTGTGTTAGTTATTTATTTTATTATTTTTGCTAATTAAAATTTACGACCTCAAGTTAGAACGGAGAATAACTGAGGTGCAAACTCAAAGCCTGTAGTGTATTAAATGTACTTAATTTTCATCGCTGCATCATACTTGCCGTCGTGGTGCATATCAGTTAAGAAGCATGAACTCTCACGAACAATATTGTTACGAGAAATTATTACATTTCTCCTTCTCTTGGCTCCAGCTTCAAAAGTTGATGTGCGACCAACTGCTCGTGAAGGCTAAACCATCCTTTTATGCTAAGCCGGATGACATTGCGTGGTGCGTAGACATAACTTGATGCAAGTGCCGTCAATGTAAATACTCGTAGTGCATTGCAAATGCTTGTATTACCTTTTCTCGTAATCTAGTATGTGATAAACACTCGTCGTTTGGCCTTCCAATGAGGAAAGGGAAAAAACGCCATTATCAAATCCAAAATTTGGGATTTTTTTTCCTAATATCATCATGTTTGGATATGGTATGAATTATAAAAATGAATCTACTTTCTTATCAATGTAGGGCTACTCCAACATATCAATGTAGGGCTACTCCAACAGAGTAGATCTTTAATTTGAATGATCTAACATTCAATTTGAATGGAAAAGATCATCGCTATATCTTTTTCAAGGACCAAAGTCTCTTTCTTCTCTATATATATAAAGAGAGAAAGATAAACTTATGTTGTTCCGGATGAATTCGAGCCCGACTCATTCCCATTCAAATACAACAATACATCATCCGAATACAAGATCCATTTCGTTAAACTTGATATATATATTACAAGTAATTATAAAACCAAAAAATAAGTATTTAAATACTTTTTGCTATGCATCAAGTAGAGAAAAATAGACGGCTTTAAATAATGAGTTTGTTAGTTTAACGGTGTAGCACACTTGAAAACTAACAAAAATTTATGTAGAAATTTTTAAATGTTTCGATCATGATCAAATGGCCGGATCAATAATTTGCATGTCTAATGACATAGATCCAACCAACTAACTACTTTCAGCTATCTATTTTGTGCTGCTTGATGAATGGGCAAAAAGTATTTAAAACACTTGATTTTTGATTTTTTTTGGTACTTCAAATAATATAAAACAACTTCAATGGAGTGGATCTTATGATTGAATGTCAGATGTTGGTATTTTCATAGGAAAGATTCAGACTCAATCCTTTCGGAACTACAAGTCTTCACAAAATTTGTGTAGTTCCGAAAGGATTCAAGCCCAAATCCTTTCTAATTAAATACAATCATATATAATCCAAATACAAGATCCATTTCGTTGAAGTTAATTTATATTATTTCAAGAATCTATATAAAACAAAAATCATGTATTTTTAATCCTTTTTACCCATCCCTCAACTGGCGCAAAATGGACGGTCGAAAATAACATATGCTTAGATATACATATTTAAACATACAAATTCACGATCAGACCATTTCATAATGATATAAAAACATATAGAGAGAGAGAGAGCGAGAGATAGACTAGAATCCTCGGGGAAGGATTCGGCCTCAAATCCTTCCCAATTAAACACAAACCTAGGACATCTAAAAAAAAAGATCCACTCCGTTGAAATTGACCTATATTATTTAAAGTATCTTATCAAGATCAAGTATTTTTAATCTTTTTTACCCATCCATCAAGTGGCGCAAAAGGAACGATCGAAAATACAATATTGCTTAGATATGCATCTTTAAACATATAAATTCTCGATCCGACAATTTCATCGTGATCTAAAAACTTAAAAACCCTCACAAACTAATTTTTGACAGATTTCAAATATTCTACTGTTAAACTAACCAACTGACTATTTAGGCCGTCCGATTTTCTCCTACTTAATGTATAGGCAAAAAGTACTTAAAATACTTGATTTTAGTGTATAGATACTTAAAATAAGATAGATCAACTTCAACCGAGTGGATCTTGTATTCGAATGACGTATGGTTGCATTTGAGTGGGAAGGATTCGGTTTCCAGAATGACACAAGTATATATATATATATATATATATATATATATATATATATATATATATATATATATATATATATATATATATATATATATATATATATATATATATAGAGAGAGAGAGAGAGAGAGAGAGAGAGAGAGAGATGTACCTCAGCCGCCAGCTGAGAGACTCTCTCAGCTGGCGGCGACCTCAATCTCAACCACAAATTCTGAGCGCAGCACAACCATGGTTGCAGTGCTTTGTGAGGATTACGACCTGATCGCAGTATTTTTTTGTAAGGATTGCTACCATGGTCGCAGTCTTTTTGTGAGGGTCACAGTCCTAATTATAGTAAGAATATCTGAAATTTTTTAGGACTACGACCAGGTCGCAGCACCAACTGAGAGAGTTCTCTCAGCTGGCAGTTAAGGTACAAAGTCACAGATATCTCATATATATATATATATATATATATATATATATATATATATATATATATATATTAACATGTTAACATATTTGTGTATGGTTGAGTTTATTTGTTTTTTTTTTTGTTAGAGACATCTACTGAGATTACATTTTTTACAGGAAAATAATTTTCATACCCACATGAGTATTAGCCATTGACATTTTCCAATACTAAAACAGGTAGATTCAAGGTGATATAAGTCTCGTTTCCTTTAGGTAGTTGATCGGGGGAAAATCGCACATAAAAAGTGACGTTTTAAATCAAGAGTTAAAGGGTGTGTTTTAACTTCCTCGATACTTCTGTTATAGAATAGAGGCTACACGGGTCGAATCTACAGGGTCGAAAAGCGATAGAAGTTTTACCAGTCGATTCATGTGTATGTTAAGTGTTCTTCTTATTTTAAAGAATCAAAAGAAAAGAAAATAAAGAATGAAAAGAGAAGAACATGATGACAATAAAGAAGGGAAACATAGAAGAATGGTTGTTTGATGGGTGGTTTTTAAAACTAGTAAAAAGAAAAGATAAAAAAAGATTCAAGAAAACTCATGGCTACTAACTACTAATGACTCTACTAACATATTAACCTCTTAGTGATAGTTGCCTCACATGTATCCTTGGCCATCACTAATCCTTGGTCAAGAGTTTTTCAAAGCATGACTCATAAGATCACTTTCACATCCAAACTCAACAAATAAGAGCAAGCTATACTTAAACCATCAAAACTAAACTAGAGCAAGTATGAAATAAATAATGTTAGCTTGTTAGAGAGTTAGATGTTAGAGTGTTAGAATCCATCATCATGAGCCATTAATAGCTCTTGCAAGAGCCAGGCCTAGTAGAGGCTATTAGATTCATGTGGATTATCAAGTAAGGAGTTAGCATAGTTAGTGGTTAGTAGTTAGTTGCCATGAGAAATAAATTAGCTAAATATGCAAGAAGTTAGAGAAGAAACAAATAGAAATAAAGGAAGAACTTTTCATAGAGTGTCACCCTCCATTACAAGAACTTTCTTTTCTATTCTTTGAATCACTCTCTTCCCTATTACATGACCCACAAAAGAAAAGAACAACAAAAGAAAGAAGAAATAAAAACTATCCTAAAAGAGAAAGAAAACTACACTACAAAACTCTTTCCCTGTGTTCTACTCAACACTGGTATTTATAAGCAAAAAGGGGGTACCAGGGGACCATACGAGACCACGCGCCAAAGGAAGACGCGCGGCTCTTTAGTATGTCCGCGACAACGAGGCCATACTGGCGTCACGCGCGCCGCGCCAGGGTAAGGCTCTTGTACTGGGGGAGTGGGCTGTGTATTGACTTCTACTTAGTTTTCTGCTTCCAAAATTAGCATATTGGGCTTCAAAGACTCAAGCTTCTTCTAGGCTTTAAAAAGCCCTAAATAAATTAGAGTTTGGGTTTTCCTTTACCTCATATCATGTACCTAGAAACACACAAGTAAGTCATTATTTAGCAGAACTTTATATAGAATGAATGTGAAGATATGATATCAAATATGCAAAAATAGAGACCAATCACACCTCACACTTATCTTTCGCTCGTCCCGAGCAAAACTGAAAAACTAAGAAAATTATTACACTACTTTCGCAGGTAACGCGATTGCAGTGAGCATGTGCAATAAGCCGTTAAACCTTTAGGTTTCTCCTAGAGAATGAGTTTTGTCTCCTGAGGGTTTTCAGTGGATTACACCCACAAAATTCATAAAGAAAGAAAACAAATGTTAGTATTTTAAAACGCATTTTAAATAAAAAAAAGTGTTGAAATATTTTTGTGAAAATTTAAGTGATCTAAAGTCATAGGTTAACCAGAAATTATTCTTTCTTAAACTAAGTGTAAATGTAAAATCTTGTTATAAATTAGAGGTAAGATTTTAAATTTGAATTGATTCTTTGATCTTTCATAAAACTCTTAGAAAATATGCACTTGTGAATAGTAAAATTTTTTGGGAAATCAACTCTAACTTTCATACTATTTATTTGTATTTATATTTTTCCCTTCTCTTAGTTTTCTTAGACTTTCTAGTTTACCGAGCAGTGAGTCTTAAGCCGGTGACTCCCAAATCAGATGATATTAAAGCACTAGATGAGAAAACATCCCTCGGACATAAGGACTCGAGTAAATAAGGCCACAAAACTAAAAAGGATTATTTTATTTTGTCCACCATTTTAGGCGTGAATAATCATGCTTCCTGAAGCATAATTACCCAGCTTCAATAGAAAGGTTTTTTATTATCATCATTTTTTTAATATTTTTTTATGACATTTTCGGTCTTTGTTTCAATCCCAAAAAATTGTATAAGTGTGAAATGCATATATTTAAGGCAAAAAATTTAAAATCAAATTATCTTTCCAATCTTACTTTCTTATCTTAAAATTTAGATAAGATTTATTATTTTAACTCGATTTAAGAATTCATAATTTTAGGTCTTCTTAATTTCTAAGATTCTCTTAACTTTCTTAAAAAATAAATCAAAAAATTTTCTATTATTTCACAAAGTTTTGTAAAAAGAAAAGAAAAGAGTTTTCATGCAAAAGAAAAAATCTAAAAATTTTCTAGAAAGAAGTGTAAAAGAAAGAAAATTTAGAACAACCTACGTTAATAAACTCTCTCCCACACTTATCTCATATATTGTCCTCTGTATATGCATGAAATAAATGGAAAGAGAAGAAAAATTACCTTATGGTGATGGTTCTGGTGGTGGTCTAATTGGTGTCCGAAATGCGGCTCAATCCAAATATTGTGGATCTCGAAGGAACCGACTAGTGACCTCTCTAATATGACCCATTAAAAGAATGATGAAGTGTGTGGTCTTATTTAAAAGATTATCCCCATCCAATTTTCAATTTTCAAAATAATTCTTGAGTTATTTTTCGCAACACCTTTGACAATGAAGTGTGATTGTGGAAGATGATTGATTTGGGCTCAAACGGAACAGGAACAAGTACCGACTCGGGAATTTAACTTAGATCAGGTCGAGATTCAAAAGTGAAAGTCAAAATTAGTTCAAAAATGAGATCCAACCAAGGAATTGAGGTTCACACACTTCCCTATTAACGGAATGTGATCGTAAATATTAGAGATTCAATTTCACAGTGTACTGATACATGATTCAGTGTTAACTCCAGAATATGGCAAAAATCTGGTAAAAATACTGAAGTTATTATTGAATTAAAAAGTGAAATAAAATTACCATCTTAAGGTTCAGGATCACATTCATTCTCAAGTTCAATTTTAGGAAAGGAATAACTTGCCAAAATATCAATAGGACTTTCACAACTTGGATTTTGGTCAAGTTCAAATAGATGTGCTGAAATTGAATTTTGATTTTCAAAATAACATGATTATTGAGTCCAATCGATAAAGTTAGGGATATAAGAATTGGTCAAAGGTTGATAAGAAAAATGTTGCTCACCATCATGGATCAATTCGCTCACTATTGAGTCCAATCTACTGATAGGTCGGATAATAGAATTTTGAGTCTGAATCATGTCTTCCATACTCTTTACAATCGGGTTTTCTTGAAAAGGCGAGTATGGAAGTTGGTTTTGAAAATTGTGGTGAAATCGTGAGTCCATCGGAATTTGTGATTGTTGCTCAGACTCACACAAGGCTTCCATACTCATTTTCAGGATGGATTTTTTTTACAGTTAGATGTTCTAAAAAAGAAGTATGCGAAGTTTGATTCTGGAAAAATGGTGAGTCAACATGTTTTGAGAATGTCACTCACACACACCCAAGAGTTCTATATTTGTGTCCAAAACTAATGATCGGTCATTTTGAAAAGGTGAGACTAGTAAAGATGAGGATGACTCTTGAAAATTTGGTTGAAATTACGAGTCCAACATGTTTTGAAATTGTTGCTCAGTTTCACGAAAATCTTCCATACTCTTTTTTAACTTAGATTTTTCTTCAATTGGATGTTCTAGAGAAGGTGGATATGAAGTTTGATGCATGAAAGATTGTGAATTGAGCAAGTTCTGAATTTGTCATTGGGACTCAAGCATGGCTTCTATACTCTTTTTTAAATCGGATTTTCTTCAGTCAGTTGTTCTGAAAAAGGAGTATAGTAAATAAAATCGGGGAATAAATATTGTAAAAATTATGGACAAGGTGGTTAAAAATTTGACTCGGAGGAGATGAATCCCCATTGACCCTGTGAAGAATAGAAATCATTTTGAAAATTATGGTCATAAGACTGTAGATATGGATCATATTAAGTCAGACAAAGCCAATCTGGCTTATATGTTGGTTCATGTTGTAAATAGCCAAGCTGGAGTTATCTGAGTCAAATGAGGTCAGAGTAAAAAATGGATTCATTTGGTTGGAAAATTTTTGTTATATTCCATTTTATCACAATAATCACAAACAAAAAAGAAAAACAAACAAACAAAGAAAAAGAAAAAATTTCAAAAACAAGCATATACTAGGGTTGGCCTAAACGACTCCTAACTGGTGAAACTGTCCACATTGAAAAATCACCTAGAGGGGGGGTGAATAGGTGATTATGCTAATCTAGTCAACTCAATGCGGAATTTAAAAACTTAATGCAATACACTCAAGTGCAATCAACAAGAGATGTGCACACAACCAAGCCAAGCAATTATGATGCACAATATGAATAGTTGCAAGGCACAAGTAAAGAGAGAGATAGAGAGAGTCAATGGATCAAGCGCAAACAACAAGATATGTTATGAGGTTCGAGCACCCAACTCTACATCCCCGCCTTCGACACACGAAGGATTTCTAATCCACTAGGTAGTCCACAAAGAATTCTCACAAGGAGTACCCAACTCCTCACTTTACAACCACAACCTCCTCCTTGAGGCTAGCTCCAATCCAACAAAACAATCACCTCACAACCCGAGGGATTAGCACAAAGCATACACAAGGATCATCTCACAACTTGAGGGTTACAACCCAAATGCACAACTTTCTCAACACAATGAGGGCAAGGCACAAAGCAAAGATTGGGTTTTTAACTTGGTGGTCTAAACAACAACCACAAACAATTTCTTTCTCCCACACAAAGATCCTATAGAATAAGAAAGTAGATGTTGCTCAAGTGTGGAGAAAACCAATGGACTGGAAATCAAAATCATAAAGAAAATCCTTGGGAAAACTGAAACCAAGATATAGAAGATGAATCAAAACTCTTTTTCCCAAAAACCCTTTTCTTTGAATTTCCAAACCCTAGCAAAAACACCAAATAGATTATTCAATTTGAATCCAAAAACTTCTTTTGATTGCTGTGAAAACACCAGAGAGTAAGGAAAAATTCGCACAAAAAATCTTAGAGAAAAACTCTTTCCAATGGGGTATTTATAACCCCCAGAAAAATATAGCCGTTGGCAGCAGAAAATGCCAGAAATACACTGCCGGTCGACCGGTCCGGTCGACCGTCCAACGGTCAAATTCTGCCCGTTGGCAGCTACCGGTCGACCGCCCGGTCGACCCAAACAAACAGAGAGCTCTGCTCTCAGACCCGGTCGACCCTGACGGTCGACCGTCCATACGTGCACAGATCTGTGCACGTCGGTCGACCGACCCGGTCGACCGACTTCATCCCAAGTTGACTTGTCAGAAGACTAGTCGACTGGTTGAAGCCTGGAACAGAAAACTGGGTCAGAAAAACAGTTTAAAAATATTTTGAAAAATCTTTTAACACTCCTAAAAATCACCAATAATAGTTTTATCATTTTGCATTGATACATAAACATGTGGTAAAAAGTTTAGCTCAAATATCAATCAATATGAACTATTTTTGTGTATTATCATTTTACAAAAAACCAAAAACCAAAAACTGTATTTTCTAAAACTTGAATTTTGAATAGAAAATACGTTTTGTCCAAAACTCTTCCAAATACAAAAACATGATATTTAAACACTTTGAAGCATGATGCATATGGATAGAAATCCAATATACATGAAACATATATATATCATAGTTTTTGTCCTTAATACCAAAATATGGTTTGACAAAAATACCAAAACATAAAACACATGAATATGAAGGTCAAAACTAAGTTTGTCTAGAAAGATGAAGCATACATGTATATAGAACAAATCTAATATACATTAAACCATATAAACTTGTTTTGAATCTATCTATTCATGCAAACCAAGATCGGTTAAACCATAAACCAAAAACCAATATTTAAAACATGAAACGTGTGTGTTGTGAACTTGAGCATATCATACTATTCTAATCTTTACAATTTGAATCTAAATACAAAACTAAACTAGGTACCGAAGTCTTCTTGTAGAGCGCCGTCTCCAAGCCGACTCGATCCAAAACTCCTTGATCCACCGAGCAAGTGCTATATATGATCTTTGACGCTCGGCTCTTGAATCAACTTGTGAAAGCTTCCAAATCATCTTGTTGAAGCTAATCACCTACTAATAACTTGATTAATGATCTGAAACTAAAATCACAAGATTATTAGTACACATAACTACATGAGTTAATCATCATCAAAACTAGAGTGGAAGGCCTCTGGGCCAACAATCTCCCCCTTTTTGATGATGACAAAACTCATGGAGTTATATATGCATGGATTAAAGTTAGGCTTCAAAGAAGCTCCCCTTAACTCATGCATAAACAAATAAACAATAAATAATATGCAATAAAGGCTCTTAAACATGAATGCATATAAATGCATAAACAATAAAGGCTCTTAAACATGAATGCATATAAATGTATAAACAATAAAGGGTTCTAGATACCAATGAAATGTTTAAAACAAAACATGCTCTAGAAACCAATTACAAAACATAATCTAGATATCAATTAAAATTAAACTAAATTAAACTTAATATATGCAAAATATAAACATGCATATATAAACCAAAATACTTCTCCCCCTTTTTGTCAATCATCAACAAAGGGGTAAAAACTAAAACAAAACAAAATCTTCTCCTCTTTTAATATAAAGAAACAACCTTCGATGAGGGGTAAAAACAAAAGCAAATCAACAAATCTTTCTCCCCCTTTTTGTTCGAAATAATGAATCAATGAGGGGTTAAAAGCAATAAAGCAATGTTCTCCCCTTTTGTCTAAAACAAAAACAAAATCAATTAGGGGTGACTATCAATTAAGATATCAATTGAAAATATGTCAAAGAATAGCATCTTGATACCAATTGAAGGAAACAAACAAAAAAAATATTGATACCAATTTTAAGCAAAAACACATGAAAAATCTTGATACCAATTTGAAATTAAACATAATAAATCTTGAATGTCTAAACAAAAATTTTGATACCAATTGTAAATAATTTTCATTTTGAACATATGATACCACCTCCCCATTTTGAAATACTAACTAAAATAATGCATAGGCTTGATACCAATTTAAAAGTAATCAATTGAAACAAAATTTAAGCTTAAGCACTAGCATAAACAAGATTTTGTGCCTAAAGATATAGGGATATAATAAGCACAAATAAAAACATATATATGTATGAAAATAGATACCAATTGAAATTGATATTCTTGAAATAGAAAGCATACATACATACAAAATATATGAGTATACAAGAAATGTCAAGATTGATACCCATTGAAAAAATTCAATGATACCAATTGAAATAACAATAAGATCAAGTGTATACATCATATTACTACCTCCCAATCATGGTTCAAGTTTTAAATGATTTTCAATATAAGGCATACATAAACATGATCTCCCATCCATCCTCCCATTGATGGTAGGGGTTTTCAAAAATAGGTTTAGAAATGTAGTATGTTTGAAAATCTCTACCATAGTGAAGAATACGAATTAGTTATAGGAAAAATATATTAAACTAGTACGAAATCCTTCAAGAAAGAAATCAAACAAAATGTTTTTCATGAAACACATGTAAATCACATAATCACTAAACACTCAAATTCCATAAAGCACATATCATACTCTCATGAAAACAAATCATGAGTAAACTAACAAAGTGAGTGAACAAGTGGTATGTGACACGCATCAACATGAAAATATTCAATTAAGCCCATGTGAAATTCCTTAAAAACATAAAGACATGAGAAACTAGATTTTCATTACAAATTGAAATTACCTAAAAATATGAAAATCATTAAGATCACCAATTGAAATGACCAAATTCTTCAAAACGATTTAAACTTCAAGGCATATGTATGTCATGTACAAACTAAAGTATACATACATATCCTAAACATAATGAGTCCACAAGGTTATATGCATGAAGGCACGTGGCTCAAGGATGCACATATATATCTAATAGTTTGGACAAGATGGACATATACATGAAGTTAAAACAAAATAAGTAAAATGATGAATACAAGTCAAATGCAAGAATCATCAAAACTAGACTATACTAGTACATCAAGTGAATACAAATGAGCGTTCAAGTACAAACATATATAAAGGTCTATTTGTAGCTCACTAGTTGTACAAGTATAAATCCTAGTCTTAATGAAAACTTATCATTCAAGCAAGTAGTTAAAACATGAAGCATAAAACGGGAATCATAACCCAACATGATAAACATAATAATCAAAACATGAATTATTAAAACAAAAAGTCATAGTCAATCATATGATTTGCATGACAAAGACATGTGCATTAGATCTATGATTAACATGATAGCTAAAACATAAAGAGAACACAAAATATGGGTCCATACTAAACATGGGTGTCTCAACAACTAATCATGTAAAGCATAAGTCTAATAAACATGACAAAATCATACTAATCATGAAACAATAAAACATGATTCAACAAAACAAAAATCATAAATATCCACATGATCATTATGGAAATGCATGTGCATTAGATCTAGTGCATACATATTAGTTTAAACAAGGTGAGAACACTAAATGTAGATCCATATAAAACATGGGTGTTCAAGTAACTAAACATGTATAACACTAATCTAATTAACATGACATAAGCATAATGAACAATAAACCATGGCATGCTATAAATAGATGAACATGAAAAGCATGTAAATAAAAATGGGAGTTAGAGAATGATACCAAAACCGATGAAGGTGCATCTCTAGTTCTCCAAAGCACGGTGGTCCTCCCACCAAATCCCCTTGAGAGTGAAGCATCCAAATGGTTCTCTTTTAAGCTTAGAATGCATGCACCTCAAGGCACCAATACTCTCACGTGATGCGAGAGCTCCCACCTACATCAAAAAGCATAGAGGTGGTCTTTGGTACCCATTTCCTTTTGGGTCCACGGGGGGTTAGTATCTTTTCTAACCCAAACAAGATTATTTGCTAAATTTTCAACATGTAAGCGATCATAACAAAATCTAGCAAGATGGCCTTTTCGGCCACAATGTGTACATGTGTACACATGAGCATACATGTAATGGTGGTGTCCGTGGGAAGCACATGAATGCCGTGATGGGTGTGCATGCAAAGATGGACCTTGTTTCTTACGAACCAAGGATTCCAAGCGTGTGTAATTCAATGTGCATTGGCTCAAAGTGGAGCCCAAACATTCAACACTTTTCTTCAAAACATTTATATCATTTTCAATAGTGGAAGATAAAGTGAAGCATGCAATAGGTGTGCAAGAAGAAGAAGAAGCTATACTAGCATGGCACACATGAGAATCAATTTCAATTTCAAAGATTCATTTTTCTTTAAAGCTAAATCCAATTCTTTTGTAATTGAATCAATTTATTTTTCAAGGAAAGGTTATCTTTAAAAGTAAAATCTAATTTTGAAGATAAAATCTCATTGTACTTCACAACATCATTACAATCATTTTTGCTTTTCAAAACTTCAATCTCATTAAGGGAAAGGTCTAGTTGAGATCTTAGTGAGTCACATTCACTAGTGATCTCTTCCTTCTCTTGCAAAATCGATTCAAAATTAGAACACAAATCCTTTAATTCATTTTTCAAAACAAGGTTGTCCTCTTTCAAAAGATTGTGTTTTTCCATAAAATTTTCAAGCTTTTGAGCAAGTTCCAAATTCAATGTTTGAACTTCAAAACAACCATGGCAATAGGAACTAGAGCTATCATCTAATGAGTGTCCGATTGTACCTCAAGGGAGTTATTCCCTTGGACCATGAAGCAATGCTCTTCGGACTTTTCTCTCTTAGATCTCCTCATCTTGTTGATAATCCTTGGAAGCTCGGGCGACGTCAATAAGCTCCAAACTGCAAAAGCCGAGTCATAACGATCAAACACCGGTAAAAGATGTTCACTAAGAGATGCTCTAAGTGCTCTAAGTGCTAATGCATTAGCCTTTTTATGCTTGCTACTATTAGGGAATGATTCTTGAGTGGAGGCTTAATAAACTAGATGTCCTAGGCTTTTTAAATGTCTACTCATATTGGCCATCCAAGCATCAAGTCTAAGATGGTCAAACATAGGAGGGCTATCCATGAGTGCAAACTAAATGACTGCAAATGAACAATGCAAATGAAGATTAGCAAATCAAGATCTCACTCCTAGGTGGTTAAACCTAAATATCAGGAGCACTAGCTCTGATACCAATTGAAAAATCACCTAGAGGGGGGGTGAATAGGTGATTATGCTAATCTAGTCAACTCAATGCGGAATTTAAAAAACTTAATGCAATACACTCAAGTGCAATCAACAAGAGATGCGCACACAACCAATCCAAGCAATTATGAATGCACAATATGAATAGTTGCAAGGCACAAAGTAAAGAGAGAGATAGAGAGAGAGAGAGTCAATGGATCAAGCGCAAACAATAAGATATGTTACGAGGTTCGAGCACCCAGCTCTACATCCCCGCCTTCGACACACGAAAGATTTCTAATCCACTAGCTAGTCCACAAAGAACTCTCACAAGGAGTACCCAACTCCTCTCTTTACAACCACAAC
Source organism: Agave tequilana (assembly GCA_038442645.1). Taxonomy (NCBI): domain Eukaryota; kingdom Viridiplantae; phylum Streptophyta; class Magnoliopsida; order Asparagales; family Asparagaceae; genus Agave; species Agave tequilana. The sequence continues at coordinate 19,541 of JAVJIF010034487.1, forward strand.
CTCCTCCTTGAGGCAAGCTCCAATCCAACAAAACAATCACCTCACAACCCGAGGGATTAGAACAAAGCAAACACAACGATCACCTCACAACTTGAGGGATACAACCCAAATGCACAACTTCCTCAACACAATGAGGGCAAGGCACAAAGCAAAGATTGGGTTTTTAACTTGGTGGTCTAAACAACAACCACAAACAATTTCTTTCTCCCACACAAAGATCCTATAGAATAAGAAAGTAGATGTTGCTCAAGTGTGGAGAAAACCAATGGACTGGAAATCAAAATCACAAAGAAAATCCTTGAGAAAAACTGAAACCAAGATATAGAAGATTAATCAAAACTTTTTTTCCCAAAAACCCTTTCTTTGAATTTCCAAACCCTAGCAAAAACACCAAATAGATTATTCAATTTGAATCCAAAAACTTCTTTTGATTGCTGTGAAAACACAGAGAGTAAGGAAAAATTCGCACAAAAAATCTTAGAGAAAAACTCTTTCCAATGGGGTATTTATAGCCCCCAGAAAAATATAGCCGTTGGCAGCAGAAAATGTCAGAAATACACTGCCGGTCGACCGGTCCGGTCGACCGTCCAATGGTCAAATTCTGCCCATTGGCAGCTACCGATCGACCGCCCCGGTCGACCCAAACAAACAGAGAGCTCTGCTCTCAGACCCGGTCGACCCTGACGGTCGACCGTCCATACGTGCACAGATCTGTGCACGTCGGTCGACCGACCCGATCGACCGACTTCATCCCAAGTCGACTTGTCAGAAGACTAGTCGACTGGTTGAAGCCTGGAACAGAAAACTGGGTCAGAAAAACAGTTTAAAAATATTTTGAAAAATCTTTTAACACTCCTAAAAATCACCAATAATAGTTTTATCATTTTGCATTGATACTTAAACATGTGGTAAAAAGTTTAGCTCAAATATCAATCAATATGAACTATTTTTGTGTCTTATCATTTTTACCAAAAATCAAAAACTGTATTTTCTAAAACTTGAATTTTGAATAGAAAATACGTTTTGTCCAAAACTCTTCCAAATACAAAAACATGATATTTAAACACTTTGAAGCATGATGCATATGGATAGAAATTCAATATACATGAAACATATATATATATCATAGTTTTGTCCTTAATACCAAAATATGGTTTGACAAAAATACCAAAACATAAAACACATGAATATGAAGGTCAAAACTAAGTTTGTCTAGAAAGATGAAGCATACATGTATATAGAACAAATCTAATATACATTAAACCATATAAACTTGTTTTGAATCTATCTATTCATGCAAACCAAGATCGGTTAAACCATAAACCAAAAACCAATATTTAAAACATGAAACGTGTGTGTTGTGAACTTGAGCATATCATACTATTCTGATCTTTACAATTTGGATCTAAACACAAAACTAAACTAGGTACCGAAGTCTTCTTTTAGAGCGCCGTCTCCAAGCCGACTCGATCCAAAACTCCTTGATCCACCGAGCAAGTGCTATATATGATCTTTGACGCTCGGGCTCTTGAATCAACTGTGTGAAAGCTTCCAAATCATCTTGTTGAAGCTAATCACCTACTAATAACTTGATTAATGATCTGAAACTAAAATCACAAGATTATTAGTACACATAACTACATGAGTTAATCATCATCAAAACTAGAGTGGAAGGCCTCTGGGCCAACACACATGTGGTACATTGTAGACATCTGACCACAAGTTAATCTATCAGGTAGGGGCAAGACCAGTAGGAGGTATCCGTGCTTGAGCAACGAGCCTAATTATGTCAAACCGCTATTCTTCAAGACTTCGCCTCTCAATCCCTAACCTTTGATATCGATTTGATAAGAGTTAAACTCTAACAACTTTTCCCTTAGGTTAATATCTTAAATGAGTCCAAGATGTCCTTAGGGGCCAAAATCTAGCAAGTTTTATTTAGACTTGGGTTGTGTGATTGGGGAGGTGATTTTTGGGCTAAGGGAGGGTAATGATTTTCTGAACTTATGTTGTATCAGGATACGCCCTTAAGTTCAATTCGTGCTAGTGTGCATTATAGATAAGAATGAACACAAAAAGTGAGTAAATCACCCATGTGTTTGTCCTAATTATATGCAATATAATATGTACACCTCGGTTCGGATCACAACACAAAAGAACAAAATATAGGATATTGGAATTGAAATCGACACGTGCTTAGATACAAATGTTAAACCGTTTTAAAACATCCAATTACCATATTTTAATTCTTTAAATTATTACAGTGCACAGGTACTATAAACAGAAAAAAAAGCAACAAAATACACAAATTTATGCAAATACAGAATACCCTGCAAAAAATGGTGACCAAATCACAGAAAAGTGTCGAGTTTCCGCGGCCAGAAAGCCTTGGCCGCGACAAAGTCTTGGAACAAGCACCCCTGCTTTCAAGTGCAGGGTGCTACAGGGAGAGTTACCTTCTGTAGTGCTTAGATTCTGAAAAATTTTACCTGTACCCAGAAACAAATAAGAAAGGTTAACAAAAATGTGAAATCAAATCGTTCTCATCCCCGGCAACGACGCCAAAATTAGATTGGGGGAAAATTACGCAAAAAAGTGTCATTTTGAAATCAAGAGTTAAAGTGTGTGCGCTTTGGCTTCCTCGATACTTCAGTTATAGCATAGAGGCCAAACGAGTCGAATTCATAGGGACGGGAATCGATAGAATCTTTACTGGTCAATTCACGTGTGTGTTAAGTGTTCTACTTTGTTTTAAAAGAAAAAAAAGAAAAGAAAATAAAAAATGAAAAGAGAAGAGAACGGAGCAAACAAAGAAGGGAAACATAGAAGAATGGTTGTTTGATAGGTGGTTTTTAAAAGAAAAAAAATAAAAAATAAAAGAAGATACAAGAAAACTCATGGCTATTAACTACTAATGGCTCTGCTAACATGTTAACCTCTTAGTGATAGTTGTCTCACATGTATCCTTGGCCATCACTAGTCCTTGATTCAAGAGTTTTTCAAAGCATGACCCATAAGATCGCTTTCACATTTAAACTCAACAAACCAAAGCAAGCTCACACATAAACCATCAAAATTAAATTAGAGCAAGTATGGAATAAAGTAATGTTAGCTTATTAGAGAGTTACATGTTAGAGTGTTAGAATCCATCATCATGAGTCATCAATGGCTCTTCAAGAGCAATACCTAGTACAGGCTATTAGATTCATGTGAATTATCAAGTAAGGAGTTAGCATAGTTAGTGGTTAGTGGTTAGTAGTTAGTCGTCTTGAGAAAAAAATTAGCTAAACATGTATGAAGTTAGAGGAGAAAGAAATAGAGATAAAGGAAGAACCTTTTCTAGAGTGTCACCCTCTATTACAAGAACTTTCTCCTCTATTCTATGAATCATTCTCTTCTCTATTACATGATTTACAAAAGAAAGGAACAACAAAAGAAAGAAAAAAGAAAAACTACCCTAAAAGAGAAGAAAACTATACTACAAAACTCTCTTCACTGTGTTCTGCTCAACACTGAGTATTTATAGGCAAAAAGGGGTACCAGGGGACCATACGGGGCCGCCACGCGTCGAAGGACGACGCGTGGCTCCGCAGTATGGCCGCCGCGCGCGCAGCACCAGGGTATGGATCCTATACCGGGGAAGTGAGCTGTGTATTGACTTCTGATTTATTATTTTCTGCTCCCAAAATTAGCAGATTGAACTTCAAAGGCTTGAACTTCTTCTAGGCTTTAAAAATTCTCAAATAAATTAGAGTTTTGGACTTCTTGTTCACTTAATGTCATGGACCTAGAAACACAAAAAAAAAATCATAATTTAACAGAATTTTATATAGAATAAATGTGAAAATGTGACATAAAATATGCAAATATAGAGACCAATCAGTAGTGAATATGTCAGTGAATAAGCTAAAAAATGAGTATGAAAAATATTACTCTTTTTCAGATGTCAAATATCAGTGAGAAATAAGAAAATGTTTAAACCCATCTAAACTATCTCGACAATTTTTGTTTTGGTTTCTTTATGGAAAGTTGGCATATAAAGGAATCCAAATTCGAGTTACAAAATTTTTGAATTTCAACTGCACTTGCATATTTGGTTTCTTAGTAAGGAGGCTCAAGTGTATTTTTTAAATTTATTCATACTCATATGTGAAATATAAGAGTTTTACGTCTTCAGTTTTTCTCTTTTATTATTTCTAATGGCACTCTGAATCTGCTTCATTCACGAATGAAATGCGATGATTCATGTGGAAGGTTTGGTATCAAATTCCTCCCGAAATGTTGTCGACTGATAATTTTTCAAGGGATGTAACAATTTTGCCCTTCAATAATTAAAATAATAGATAAATGCTCATCTGAGAAAATTAACAAATTAATATGAACGCCTAAGTTTCATTTTGCTGCTCGGAGACCCAGCCGATCTCATTTGATTTGTGGACCAATAATCATCGGATTGGATATAGATCAAATATTGTCTTTATCATATTCATATCCACACTCAACCTTCGAATACAGATACAGATACGGATATTGGCGAATGTGTCAAAATCGGATGTCAGATTTGGATCAGAATTAGTGGATCGGATGGAGATACTTATCGGATATGTAAAAATGGATACGGTTATGGGAAAACTAAACGAACATACTTATATTATTTTTTATCTTATCTGCAACAATATAAAATACGATACATACTATGATATTATTGTGTACATATCAATGCTTCCACTGTATCCATTGTCATTCGGCTTTTATAGTAATGGATTATATGACTTTATGTGTTAAATGTTGATTCAGATGACACGGTTGATGTCGAATTATCTAAAATATCTCGTGCTACTCTTATAAGAATCAGATACTTTTCATTATTACTTTTTCACTAGCTCAAAAATAACAAAATCTATTGCCTCATTCCATTGAAGAATAGTCGCTTCATACAAATATCATTATCAAGCACTCAACCTTCAGATATCGGATCGGATACGAATTGATTATTGTCTTTACACAGATGTGAAAAATGATATCCGAATCCGAGTAGGAGACGGATTCGGATGTGGATATTCACAGATAATCCGCATCCGATGGCACCCTTGCCAATAGTGCTACATAATTCAATTAAGGAGATGACTGTGGATCTCCTGCTTATTTGTTACTTGGAACTTTAAATGCTTTATTTATGAACCTCGTGTAGCCTAATGGGTTTGCATTTTAGAATTTATCGCATTTCATATGACTCAAAGAAGAAACAAATCAATGCTACTATCAGAACCACCAGTTGAAATGTTACAAACGATTATTTCTGTCACTTTTAACTTTTGGGATTATTTTTCATTGTCGTAATAAAACTTTAAAGATATAACTTTTTTTTAAAAAAAAACTATATTAGCAAATTCGGATTATATTGAATGGAAAATATTGTTTTCAATATATAATATTTTACAGGATAATTATTTTAAAACATATGAGCATGCATTCTCTTAATCGAAATCATTCTTTACATTATAATAATTTACGACTCAAAAATCCTTCCTAATGATTTAACCTTTATTAGCATAATTTTCTCATTTAATAAATTTTACTATTTTCATTTAATGAGAAATTAATGACTAGAGTTATATTAAATTATAAGAGTGCATTATTAAACAACTACACGTAGTGCATCTTATTAAAAGAACTTTCATAATTTTGACATACAAATAGAATTGTGAAAATTTTTATTTAAGCTGTGGAAGTTAGAAAACTGTGAAAATTAGAATTAAATTGCACTTATAAATTTTATTTGCATTCTTATCTTATTTATTGCAAATTAAAATTTGTTGTATATGAACATATTAAAAACAATTTAGAAACTTTAAGTGCATGATTCTAATAACTTAGTTTTAAAAATTTTAGATTGATATTTATTTACATAAGTTTGCATTAATCTTTAAGCCTTCTAGAAAGATTTTACATCATAAGTAAAGACATTATTTTAACTATTCATCAATTGTATACATCTCTACAGATTTAAGGTTTCTTGATTAAATGGATCATATTGATTATAAATATGTCATATTTCAAAGATTTCTTTGAAGATTTTAAATGTAACATCTTTTCAAAGATAAAAATTTGTAAAGTATGTCTTATTTGTGAAAACATGAACAAGTTACATGTACAGAGGAAAAAATTCTATATTCTAATCACTAAATTGAAGGTATAATAATTTATTTAAAGATGAAAATTCAAATACTATTAAAGAAGCAAATGACAAGACAAATTAGGATGCCTATTGTCCAGCAAGAACTACTTTACAGTCATTTTATAAATACAAAAGTTTAATCTTTGATATCATTATTGTTTGATAATGTGAGTAAAATGAATAATAAAGAATTTTCTCCCAATTACATGTTCAGTTCATAGCATACTAGAAATTTTGAGGTTTCAGCTTTAACCAGTTTGATCAACTATATGCATGAATTAAAATATTAATTGTTGACATGTTAAAATGAAATAATATTTTCATGCTTATTTAATTACTCCAAATGGGGAGCTCCACATAAAATGATAGATTATTTTTGTATTAAAATTAAAAGCTCTTAAGTTATAATATTACCTATGACTTTATAGGTCCATTCTGATAAAAGATGTCAAAAGCTTAAGTATGTGATTATGAAAAGTTAAATCTCTAACTATCACCTCTTAAAATTAAAAGTTGTCAAGCTATAATGTGATCCTTGATCTTATGAAGTCCATTTTTATAAAGGGTCATTCTAGGGATGTGGTCCTAAATACATCGGGGGAGATGGGGTTAAAACTCAAAGAGAAACTCACTGACAATGAAAATCTAATCTTCTTTATTTGCGAGCTATTCCCATGAAAAAGGTTCAATGTAGTAAAAACAAACTAGACTGGTAACACTCATTTCAAGCATCGACCCGAATATATTATATCATATTTGTAGCTTGTGTGTAATACCCCGTTCCCGGAATACGTGCTTAATTGCGTATTCAGTTTTCGAACGTATTTTTCGATTTACTTTCCGTATTCGACCAATTTTAATTTCAAATATCATTTTCCAATATATTAGATTTTACATGAATTTCTGGAATTTTCTGAAATTAAAAGGAATTTCTTCATAACGGGTGTCGGCCAGTGTCGCTGACCGCTTCCCGGATTTTTAATTCACAAACCACTTGGAATTTCCAGAAGAGTCTTTAGACTTTTCTTCTTAGAATCACATTTCTTATTTAAATACTTTTTCTGAAGATTTTACGAATTTATGGATTTTCCGCCGGAGTCGACAGAAGACTGATTCCAGTATTTTTAAATTCCAAACAGTTAGGAATTTCAAGATGGCCCTTTAGGCATTATTCCTTAGAATCATATTTTCTACCTACATTCTTTTTCTGAGGATTTTATGAATTTATGAAAATTCCAACGGAGTCGGTATTTTATTGGTTCCGGGATTTTTAACTTTAAAACTATACCGTATTTCTTAAAACGGATTTCACTATGATATTTAGTATAATATTATTGATTTTTGGTATCAATTACGAGTCGTTCCGAGATACTTGAATTTCAGACGATTTCGGTATTTTCTGAAATGTTTTCCCGCATGCTCGACATTAACTCGGGAAACTGTGTTTCCGACATTTTGATTTTGGAGACCAAGAAAATATCTTCTCATTTCAAATCTTTTCTTTTTCTCTTTTCCTTTATTCTTTCCTTCTTCTCCAAGCCAAAGGATTTCCAATTTCTAAAAATTCCAACAATTCATATTTTCCAAAATATCTTTCCTCCAAAATATCCCCATTAATGCACCCCTCTCTCTCTTCCCCATGGCCGGCCAAGTGGCCAAGGAAAGACACCCATCCCATCTCCTATTTTGCAATTAAACCCCTCCCTTCTACATAATTACATCTCCTTTATAAAATCAAAACCTATATAAATCCCTTCCTTTACATTTCTTTCTCTTTTTCACTTCACCAAAGAGAAAACCTTCACCATTCCCTTCTCTATCTCAACATCAATCACCTAGGTCTTCATCTTCACTTCAACCTCAACTACTTTGGATTGGGGATCATCTCTCTTCGTCGATTACATCTCGTTGATCAATTCGTCGACCACAACCATTCCGAGTTCGTAAAGCTTCGCATAACCGATCTACGTGAGTATTTTTACTCACCAAGACTAGATCATTTCTTTGTGTACATGTGAAGATCATTCATATACACTTGTGTCATAAAAATCCCATTTTTAGGCCAACAAACAACCATCAGAAATTCTGTTCTGTTTTCTGTTTTCTCCAGGATTAGTCGACTTGACCTAGAGACTAGTCGACTAACCCACTTTAGTTGAAACGTAGCTTTTTCTGATTTTCACAGTTTTAGTCGACTAACCCCTTTTTACCAGTCGACTAGACCCCCTAGTCGACTACATTTTGACCCCTAGTCGACTAATTTTCCTTGAACCAAAAAATTGCCAACTCTCGGCTCTAGTCGACTTATCCCAAATTATTAGTCGACCAGAGACCTCTAGTCGACTATACATAGTACCCTAGTCGACTAATATGTCCCGGAAATTAATCCCAACTTTTTATATCACAGATTTAGTCGACTTGCGTACCCGTTAGTCGACTTATAGTTCACCAAGTCGACTACCCTTCCAACCCAAGTCGACTACCAAACTCTCTGGAAAACCACTTTAGTCGACTCCTGCGGACTATTAGTCGACTGAAGACCCTTATTAGTCGACTAATCTTTCACCTAGTCGACTAATTCTGACTGGTTAATTTAGTTGCTTTTTTTTCTGATTTTGGATCTTAACCTCTATGCATGTGGTACTTTAGTCTTGTTCATGCTTCATAATTGATACCACGTGACATGTTACTTGACGGGTCTCATCACTTGATACTTCATGACTTGTTCGTTAACACTATACACCGATTGTCAATTCTTTAGACTTGTTAGTTTTATGTTTCCTTTTAACACATGTATATCACCATTTTGTCATGCTATCTCTTTACAACAAGGCATGACACACTTGACATTGTATAATTATCTCGATAATGGGAATGTAGTACCTGATCACTTGCTATGTCTTACATTTCTGATTACATTTATGATTACAGTTCTGACTACATGTATGATTACAGTTATGATCCTACTCATTCCCATAATCAGATAATTATATTAATAAACTATAAAAAGGACAACTTGTATGGGTATGGGAGGAAGTGATGGATGCCGGAATGATACCTTGCTTATAGTGATGGGATATATATATTGGCGGTAAGTTATATGTCATTACATTTAGGGGGACTTTGGGCCTCCAAAGCTGGTTCCAGGTGTATGGAAACCACTATAAGAGGTGATATCAGTTCTCCATCTACTTCCGGTAACGACCCTCGACTTTCTTATATATGGATGTATGTGTGTGGGATGTACACTCAAACACATACCTAGATATATGAGTTAGACGAGTAATAATAATAGTAGACGTTGCCTATTGTGATTCATGTTATAGTTCCGGTTATGACTTATGATACGTGTATTATGGACCTTGACAATTACTGTTATGTATTCTTGGCTTGACCATAGTTGATTTGCATCTCTGATTCTATACGCTTGGATATACTGTGGCATGAGTCAAAGGTATATATATGAGGGTTTCCTTGTTTGGATTATTCCTTCGATGTACTAGTCTCATGGGACCGTGACCTAAGCGTATACAATCACTTTTGCTTATAATTAACCTTACTTTCGATTTCCTGTTCCATGTATGCGATACCTGTCCTCATATATTATACTTGTGTTCTAACCCCTATTCTTATCGCTTTGCCACTTGGCTATAGTTGTTTACTATTATATGTCTTGACCCTTTGGATTTGCATATTCAGATTTCGAAGCTTGGATCGTAGTGGAGCCATCCACTGTAGATTGAGCTTCCTCTAGTGAGCAGGCTAGCTCTTCTTCCTTCGTGCCAGGCTCCTCTTTTGACTCACGGGATCTCCATCCTACTCGTGAGCATTTTGTTGTTCATCTTGTATATTTTACTTTTGGACTTGTTATGATAAAAGACACATGTAATGTGTAGATGTTTATCATACTGTGATGACTTTGTATATGTACCTTTCATGTTGGCATTTGTATGAATACCACGCTTCGTGTGTACTCTGGTTTCTTGTTGTACTTTATGCTTAGCGTATATACGTGGGGGCACTCTCTGACCTACGTATATACGTCGCAGTGACGTCCCCGTATCTTGGAAATCGGGGCGTTACATTGTGTAGCTACAACCCCTTCTCTATGATGACGATACTCTTATGATAAAGCTAACTAGGTTGAGTTAAACTCTTATTTAGTCCAAAACATGAATTATGGAGGGTATAATATCTACTTGTAATACCCATTGAGGACTTAACTGCGTGAGAGGAACCGTGACGACCGCGGCTATGGGGACTGAGCTGACCCCTATAAACTCTCAAGAGTCGATTATTGTAAGCATAGCCATTAGCGCTCAACCCACTCGCTTAACAGATGAGGACGTATTGTGTGTGTCTTTTGTAAATTTTTGATAAAGGGAGCTAATTAAGGCTTAGCCACTATGTCTCTCAGGTTGCGATGAAATTTACTAAGAGTTCGTTAAGAGTTACAACCACCTATCCCGAATTCATAGTATGAGGTTGCCCAACTTTTTTTATTTTATGTTTTATGTTATTTATTGATTTATTGTTTTCCCTAAAATTCAAGTTTTTAGAGACTATTGGTGTTGAGTGGAAACAATCAAGTAAAAGCTAAAAAAAATTTACAGTATACACTTTAACCTATTTATTTAGTCTCACATGGGATAAGATATGAGAAGAAAAAAAAATTTAAATTCCAATTCTTCATCATCCTATTTGTTATGATTTATTTGCCATAAGACAGGTACACCACACACACAAACACGCGCCACGATGCGCCACCCGCCTGCCTCACCAACCCGGTGGCGGAGCACGCATACCGCGACGCTGCATGTGCAACTTTTTGTTTTTATTTCTTTCTTTTTAATTTTGACTGATCAAACTCATTTATTGCCATTTATTACTAACCGTTATCGATCTCGAAATTCGAGAACGTGCGCATTAAATGGCATGTTACCCATAGATCCAGGATAAAGTTGTTGACGGAGATGCTATTCAACTTATAAATAGATCCCCTCAGTCCCAAAGCTAACACACAACCAAGCATTTTTTTTTTCTCCCTCCTTTGAGCTTTTTCTTACGAAGAGTTCTATTATCTAATTTTTAAATTAAATTTTGTTTCTATCTAGTGGGCGATCGTTCCTCATCTTAGCAGAAAATTCATGCTCATGCTGGGTGCTGGTACATTTCTGTGATCTTTTAGTGGTAGTTGATGCGACCGCTATAACGCCCAAGAAATAGGGCGGGTCTTTGTCTTTTAGGGTAGTGACTAGCACGAGTGCTCTCTTTACTGTTGTTGTTTATTTGTTTATATGATTGCAGCATATTTGTGTTGTGCGGGCGCTATCCAATCACAACAACCAAACAATAGAGAATCCCAAGATCTCCAGCACAAAGAACAACCCAACAATCACACGAAGAACACACAAATCACAAAGACGAGATTTAACGAGGTTCGGCCTGAATGCCTACGTCCTCAGGGCAATCAACGGAGAGATTTCTATTAGGAAGATGATTACAATGGCTCTAAGTCTCTTTGAATGCAAGAGAACTTAGGGCTAATACTTTTTCGTAGAGATACAAAACCCTAGGATCAACATAGGCTTAAATCCTCATACAGCGGATCAGCAGATTTAACCCAGAACCCGACTGTCGGTCGACCGGGCCGGTCGACCGACTTCCTTATACCGGTCGACCGTGACGGTCGACCCAAGAAACCCGAGAGTTGGGGTTTGTTAGTCAGGGTTTTCCGATCGACCGGGTCGGTCGACCCAGAAAACCCGAGACTTGGGGTCTGTCAGTCAGGCACTGCGGTCGACCGGGCCGGTCGACCGCTCCAACCTCTGTGCATGTTGTGCACGTCGGTCGACCGGACCGGTCGACCTACCCTACCTGATTCTGCTGCTGCTGCTGTTTTCTGCTGCTGTTCACTTTGCCTTTCATCGTCGACTTCCTTGGCGATCTCCTCGATGCGACCCATGGCAATCCAGCAATCCAGTCAGCTTCCTAGGTAATAATCTCTCTCTTTCCAACAATTCTTCACCTCGGCGAAGATTTCCAAATCTGAGCCGAACTCTAACGAATCCCAGTCCATCACCTGGCGAAATCGACACACGATCTCGGCGAAATCAACACACGATCTCAGCTTGCACGCACCGGTCGAAATCGACACACGATCTCGGGGAAATCGACACACGATCCCGGCTTGGAATCTTTAGCTCATCTATTCCTGGAAAACATCACACGTGCCTTCCTTGCACTTCACCTTAGGAGAATTTCCATACATGCCGATCACCAACATGGCTTCTACTTCGCAACTTCACGACCTCACGAAGACTTCCTTATGAGCCAACACTGACTCTCCACTGACTAGCTCTATCTAGTCTACCTGTCTTCCACTGACGGTCCAACCAAGTCTGCGTAGAACACACCAAACATCATCGGCTTCAACTGGATGCACACCACTCCTTATGCAAGCTCAACATCTTCTAACCGGAAGATAAACCTGTTCATCGAGATCACACCATCTCATCACTACGTGAGATCCAACTGGCCACACCACTTCACCTCTACATGAAGTCTCTTCACCTCTACGTGAAGTCTCTCCATCTCTACTTGAAGCTTCAATAGGCCACAGCTCTTTACTTCTACGTGAAGATCCAAAATAACATCTCGAGAACCCAAATAGCTTCATAAGAGTTGCATCACCAAATGGCTGCGCCTTACGGCTGCCTACGTACCTTTACCCAAAAGGATCAAACCAACCGTAGTTCATTCAAATGAGCTTCAACAAGCTCAAACAATGGTACCTCTATTTGCAGCAGCGAACCTGTCTGACTGAGTCATATGAACCTCTTCCCGACCATCATGGAGAGCAACGGCCTTCAACTTCAGCTTGTCACAACCACAAGCTTGAGATTCATGCTTCTTTCTCCACAAGCGTGGCTTCACCTTAGTTCCAATGGCTGCAAATAACTCGACATCCTCAACAATGTCGTCAACCTGTTCAGCATCACCTTTGGTATCACGAACTCCACCCGGTGTCACCTCCGCTGAAGTATCCTTTGATGCCGAACCAACTGGAGATGATGGAGTAGCATCAACCTCCACCCGCTGCAATCCTTCCTTGGTCTCCGTCCTCTCCACCTGCTGAGAGACAGTGGACTTCAACACTGAAGTCTCTCCAAATGTGACATGCCTGCTCATCACGATCTTCTTGTCTTCGGGGTCCCACAACCTGTAGCTGTTTCCCTTGACGCCCAAATAGACAAACCTCTTTGCTCGCGGATTCACCTTGCCATTCTTGGCACTGAAGTAGGCCGGACTTCCAAACTCCCGCAGCACACCATGACCTTGAGCAGCTTCTCCAGACCAAATATTCAGTGGAGCTCTACCTCCAATTGCAGTCGATCTGTTCATGAGATGGCTAGCATACTCAGTCGCCTCAGCCCAAAACGACCTGTCTAATCCTGCATTAGACAACAACCGCCGAACCTTCTCCAGCAAGGAACGGACTACATCTTTAGCCAACCCATCTGTACCTGTTGTGAAGTGAGTTGCAATTCCTGTGTTCTGGCCAAATTGTAGGAACTGGTACATGTCCTTTCCAACATTACCAATATGAAGCTCCTTTATCTTCCTACCTATCTGCCTCTCCATTCTTCCTCTCCACTTCATCAACACATCTAGGGCTTCTCCCCTTTGTCTCATCGGATATATCCAAACCTGCCTAGATGAACCATCAATAAACGAGACAAAGTACCTGTGACCTCCAAGCGATGCCGTCTTAGCAGGTCCCCATACGCTCATGTGAACACAATCAAGAAGACCTTCATTTTGATGAGTACTGGTGCTGAATCTCACCTTCTTCTTGTCCAGAACGCTGTGTCCACCTTCCAACTTGCAGGTAGCAGCACCTTCCATTTCCTTCTTTGCAGGAGCTCGCAAAGACTTTTCTTCTTCCTGTCCGACCATTCCCTGCCAATCCTCCGGGCCACCAACATCTGAAGAACTCGAAGTCTCCACCTGATTTGTAATCGTACTACCCTTCACGTAGTAGAGATTTCCTCGGTGGACGCCCTTCATCACCACCATCGAGCCCTTGATCATCATGAGATTGCCATCTCGAACAGATATCACCATGCCCGATGCTTCCAAAGTGCCAACTGAGATAAGATTCCTTTTTAGATGAGGTACATACCTCACCTCCTTCAACTCTCGAACTATCCCATCATCCATCTTGATGCGAACTGTACCCATCCCTTCTATATTACACGGATGGTCATCCCCCATGATCGTGTAACATCCATCCAGCTTCTCAAAGCTAGAAAACCAGGCCCTGTTCGGGCACACATGATAGGTGGCTCCGCTATCCAAGATCCACTCAGCACTATCTGAGTTACTAATAGTAGGTGTAGTAACCGAGAGAGAGAACACTGAAGAGTCATCATCCGATCCATCTGCCTGTGTGAGATTCGCCTCGGTTTTTGACTCCACCTTCTTATCTTTGGCCTTAGGGCATTCTGCTTTTCAGTGTCCTAGTTCCTTGCACAAGGCACACTGATTCCTCTTCAGATTTCTGAAACCCGGCCTGGATTTCGATCTTCCTCTAATCTCCTTTCCCTTCCTTGATGAACCTCTGCCTCTTACTTCCAATGCCTCCGCCGATGACCCTGACTGAGAAGGATGCCTCTCCTTCTTCCTTGTCTCATAACTCATCAGTGCAGACGACACCTCATCATAATCCAAGCTCTGCCTTCCATTAATGAAGGTCAATGTGAATATCTCGTACTCCTCTGCAGGAAGTGAATTCAGAAAGATGACCGCCTTATCTTCCTCATCTACCGTGACATCCACATTTAGCAGATCTGTAAGAAACTTCATATATCGGTTGATGTGCTCCCCTTCTTCATCCGAAACTGATACAGCTTACTCTTAAGCTGCAACCTGGACTCTACACTCTTCGTCAGGTACTTCTTTTCAAGGGTTTCCCACAATTTCTTCGCTGACGTCTCATGTTGCACAAGGTATTTTATATCTTGTGACAAGCATGAACGTATCAAGCCACATGCCGATCTGTTCATCTTCGCCCAGTCTTCATCAGTGATAGTGTTCTTCTTCTTCGTCAATAGGAGAGTGTCTTCGAGGTTTGATGCATTCAGCGCATCCATAACCTCGCATCTCCACATGCCGAAATTGTTAGTCCCATTAAACTTAACAACTTCAATCCTTGGGTGATTGTTCATTGCCTTAACAGATGCAGTTTCTTCTGCCATTGAGATTTTCCTGATCCTCTATCTACGCGGAAGATCAACTACCTTGAAATAGATCTATACAGAGATAAAAATATGATTTTTACCTGTCCCACGAAACCCTAGATCGAGTTTCTCACCAGATCTACTCCACCACGGATTCAACAAGCCCTCCTTGAGTCCTTCTGAGATCGATACACGATCTCCTCGAACACCCAATACCTCAGATCTGAGATCGACACACGATCTCCACCGGATCCGATCTCGAGCCCTCCGAATCCTCAGAAATCCCAAGTGCAACCCGGATGCTCTGATACCACTTGTTGTGCGGGCGCTATCCAATCACAACAACCAAACAATAGAGAATCCCAAGATCTCCAGCACAAAGAACAACCCAACAAACACACGAAGAACACACAAATCACAAAGACGAGATTTAACGAGGTTCGGCTGAATGCCTACGTCCTCGGGGCAATCAACGGAGAGATTTCTATTAGGAAGATGATTACAATGGCTCTAAGTCTCTTTGAATGCAAGAGAACTTAGGGCTAATACTTTTTCGCAGAGATACAAAACCTTAGGATCAACATAGGCTTAAATACCTCATACAGCGGATCAGCAGATTTAACCCAGAACCCGACTGTCGGTCGACCGGGCCGGTCGACCGACTTCCTTATACCGGTCGACCGTGACGGTCGACCCAAGAAACCCGAGAGTTGGGGTTTGTCAGTCAGGGTTTTCCGGTCGACCCAGAAAACCCGAGACTTGGGGTCTGTCAGTCAGGTACTGCGGTCGACCGGGCCGGTCGACCGCTCCAACCTCTGTGCATGTTGTGCACGTCGGTCGACCGGACCGGTCGACCGACCCTGCCTGATTCTGCTGCTGCTGCTATTTTCTGCTGCTGTTCACTTTGCCTTTCATCGTCGACTTCCTTGGCGATCTCCTCGACGCGACCCATGGCAATCCAGCAATCCAGTCAGCTTCCTAGGTAATAATCTCTCTCTTTCCAACAATTTGATTCTTGTTATTCAAGATTTAGATTTTAACAAGCTAAAACATTTAAAATATATGATAATACAGCATTAGGAACAACATATATCTCAACGGAGCTCTCTTTAACTTTTGGGTTGAGAGGGAGGTAGTTTTCTATTGGATCCATTGTATCCACCATATATTCATATTGAACCTTGATTTTCTTAACTCGTCTTCTTCGTAATTCGACTCGAGTCCAGTTGATGCGCCTCTCATAATCTAGTGGCATTACATATCATGTATTTGTACCAATCCAATACTAGCTCATGTAAGTGATGGGTTTTAAATAATGGTGGCCTTACAACTTGATCACCAGTGAGACCTGACTCACTAAGAAAAAAGTTAAAGAGTGAGTTGTAGGTAGTCTCAAATTCAAGTCCCAACTATGACTTATATACATAAAAAAAAAATTGCGACCTGTACGGATATGAGTCATAAAAGACTTGACCCACTTTACTCTTTATTAAATAGGTTAGTTGTTAAGTTTGGAGTTTAATCTATTTAACCTACTTGTGACTCTTTTAGGCATATATGAAAATCCTACACTTATATTTGTTGGTATTCTGCTTGACAGGAATCAATCTGACAACTAATCAAGATTACTGAGATATCAACAATCTAATTGGCCAGGTCGGCAAATATCAGGTGGGAGGTTTTTCGTTCAATAGAACGTTCCTTAATTTAAGAACCACCTTTCAATTTTCTTCCTTGGTTAAACACCAATTAGACTAAATTTAAATCAGTCTCGATATACAGTAAAGTATATCCCCTGTATAAAGGACTTAATCCACTTATACAGTATTTGCAGTGAGGTACGCTTAGAGCGAATCTCCTTAAGACAATTACGTCTCCCGCACCGGTGCTAACGGGATAATGGACGTTGGTCTCCCAAGATACAACACTCCTTCACGGTATTTGGATAGCACTACCAAATCACCGTATGGCCGAACCGTAGTCAACCAGTACCTTCACAGGATCGTTGAAGCAGCGGTACAAGGACAAATTTCGGATGAATATTTGCTTTTACTTTGGAGTAGCACCCACTATTGAGGACGAAGGAAGGTTGAAGAATATTCTTCTTCAGAAGTCCTAGATTCAAACAATAATTCTATAAAAGAATCTGTTGAATTTTCTGAGCCTTCTTTCAGAACGAATTTTACAGAATCTCCTTTGGAAGTCGCTTCGGAAACTGAATCTCCCACTTCTCGTTAGAAGTTACTTCAGAACTTCACTTCCAGTTCTGAACGAAGAACCTTCACTTCCAGTTCTGAACGAAGAACCTTCACTTCCAGTTCTGGATGAAGAACCTCACTTCCAGTTCTGAAGGAAGAACCTTCACTTCCAGTTCTGAAGGAAGAACCTTCACTTCCAGAGGTCTGGATGAAGAACCTTACTTTCAGAGTTCTGGACGAAGAACTTCAATTTCAGAGTTCTGGACGAAGAACTTCACTTTCAGAGTTCTGGATGAAGAACTTCAGTTTCAGAGTTCTGAATTCAGAGAGAGAGAGATTTCGTTTGGTGTTGGTGTTCTGAATTGAGAGATCAGAGCGCTTTATATAGCGCTCCAAGAGGGGCCAACAGATCTGAACCCAACGAAAGGGTGCAACCTTTCGACCCAACCATTGCAACCTTTGGCCATCCAACTGGTTCGCAACCTTTGGCAGTCCAACTGGTTTGCACCCGTTGGCAGTCCAATTCGTTCGCAACCGTTGGCAATCCAACTGGTTTGCAACCGTTGGCGGATCGGTTCAGATCCTGACAGCGGAGCGGGTCTGGTTCGGGTAGTGAAGCGGATGCTCGCAACCCATACCCGGAGACCTGATTCAAAAAGAATCAGGCCGGGTAGGGAACCCGAACCCGAACCCAGACCCAGACCCAGACCCAGACCCGAGACCGAGCCCGAGCCCGAGCCCGGCCCGGCACCGGCGCCGCCGCCAGCGGCGGCGCGCGCGCGCATGCACACATGTGCGGCGGGCATAGATCCCTCCCAATCGCGCGCGAAAACTCCAAGTACCCAAAGGGCACGCCCTTTGTTCTCAATTTTCTCTATTTATACACCACAAACTTCCATCCCATGGCCAACGTGGGACTAAATGCTTTTAGCTACCTTTAGTCCCGTTGTGATTTTGAATTAGGCAATCTTTAGACTTGAATATCTCATTCATTCAAAGTCGGAATTGAACATGTGAATATACCACGTTCATCCCCAATGGAAGGAGAACACACTCCAACCATCATCCAATTGATTCGATCAACGGATCTCGTCATAATTCAACTCGAAGATCCATACTTATATCCTTCAATTCCAACAATCCCCCACAATGAATGGAGATTCAAGGAAATGACATACAAAGAGACTGACTCTATTATGAAAGGTACTTGAGAAAAGAAACTGTATAAGGATAGGTGAACTAGGTCTTAAACCTTCCATAGCAAAAGTTTTATCGGACTTACTGGCTAATCAGTGAACTAGGTCTTGAATTGTTAG
Organism: Agave tequilana; assembly: GCA_038442645.1. Lineage (NCBI taxonomy): Eukaryota > Viridiplantae > Streptophyta > Magnoliopsida > Asparagales > Asparagaceae > Agave > Agave tequilana. The sequence goes on from JAVJIF010034487.1 coordinate 38,475, forward strand.
CCGTTAGTGTAAGCCAAGTCAACAAGCTTCACACAGTGACTTTCCAAATTATTTTTAGTTCTCGGTTGTGTCCGTTTGGCCCTGGACATTCTTGGTTTCAGAGAGTATCTTTAGGGAATAACAGCCTCCATAGAAATTCCCAAAGAGCCGACCCAACTCTATACTCACATAGGTGATGGACCTATTAAGAGTAGTCTACTCTACTCCACTTGTTTAGTAACAAGATATAGGCATCATTAAAAGCGTTAAGCTTATCCTTAATCCACTTGTAGAAAAGCACTTATGTGCACATTAGGAATGGATTGGAGTCAAACTCCCAAGTGCTTACTTGCTGAGTCAATCATAACTAGTTTTCCTCTTGAACTTAGTCCGTGGGATCTCCAGTCGCTAAGTGAGGTTTTCATTAAACTGACTCGGTAAGGTTAGGCTTTTAGACCCATTCCCCTCGATGCGCAGTTTATACGCTCTCCACTTAAACCTTTAGTAAGCGGATCCGCTAGATTATCCTTTGACGATACAAAGTCAATAGAGATAATTCCATTTGAGAGCAACTGCTTCACGGTATTATGTCTACGACGAATATGTCTAGATTTTCCGTTGTATATAACATTTTGTGCTTCTGGGGTTGACATAGCCTCTTTAAATGTTTGAGGCTCGCTTTCAATAGCGTATGCTATGAAATCTGGACCAAAAGATTTTGAGATTCTAGATCTCTGACTTCTTCTTGGTTCAATTTTCGCATTAACAGTCGGTTCCTCGGGGCTTTCGTCCCTGAACGCCATCTCGTATGTTCTTTTCCCAGAAGTCTTATCTTCTTCCCGTTTGTATGGAAAGATGTCTTCAAAGAATACAGCATCTCTAAATTCGATAATCATGTTACATGAATATCTGGTATTTCTGATTTATGAACCAGAAATCTGTAGGCACTACTATTCAAGGCGTAGCCTATGAATATGCAGTCCATAGTTTTTGCTCCCAACTTAGTCTTTTAGGTAATGGTGCTAGCACTTTTGCAAGGCACCCCCACATTTTGAGGTAATGGTAGGAAGGTGTCCTTCCATGCCATAACTCAAATAGTATAAGACCAAGCTTCTTGTGGGGTACTCTATTTAGAATATAATTTGCAGTTAATAGAGCTTCCCCCCATAAGTTCTGCGGAGCTCCAGAACTTACGAGCATGGAATTAACCATCTCCTTCAAAGTTCTGTTCTTCCGTTCAGCAATTCCATTCTGCTGAGGAGTGTATGGTGCTGTAGTTTGATGGATTATACCAAAATTAGCACATAACTCACTAAAATCATTTGATTCATATTCTCCGCCTCTATCGGATTTTAGAATCTTAATTTTCTTGTTGACTTGATTCTCAACTTCGGCTTTATATGTTATAAACATATTTATTGCCTCATCCTTACTGTTTAAAAGATACACCTAACAGTATCTTGTACAGTCATCGATAAAAGTAATGAAATACTTTTTACCGCCTCTAGTTGGCATAAATTTCAAGTCACACAGATCGCTATGAATTAACCCTAAAGGTTCTGTATTTCGATCAATTAAGTGAAATGAATTTTTCGTCAACTTGGCCTCAACACAAATCTCACACTTGCAAACTTCTTCCAAGTTGAGTTTAGGAATATATCCCAGATTAGACAAGTTCTTTAATGACTTGTAATTTACATGCCACAAATTAGGAGACTCAAGCAAATAAACAGAAGATTTTTCTTTATTTATAAGCTTCGGGTACAAATACACAGACTTTTTGTACCACTGCAACATAGTCTTTAAAAAGACCATCAACAAGATTCTTGTTCTATTTGAGACGGCTGCGACATTCATTCGCCTTATGCCCCTCTTTGTTGCAGATGTAGCAGGTTCCCTTGAAGCGCATGTTCTTGCCTTCTTGGACCTTGCCTTTGTACCCCTGGGAAGTCTTCTTCCGCTTTAAGCCTTTGGAAGTAGACACTTTCCCCTTTGAGTTTTCGATCACATTGGCTTTTGCTTCGTAGGAGTTCTTATTGCTCCTTTTCTCGGACTTTCTGTTGTCCTCCTCGATTCGAAGCCTCACAATGAGATCTTCCAACTTCAACTCCTTTCGCTTATGCTTTAGGTAGTTCTTGAAATCTCTCTACGCAGGTGGGAGTTTCTCCACGATAGTAGCCACCTGAAAAGTTTCAGGAAGAATCATACCTTCGGCTTCTATCTCGTGCAAGATAAGTTGGAACTCTTGCACCTGACTGATTACAGTCTTGCTGTCCACCATTTTGTACTCCAGAAACCGTCATACGACGAACTTCTTGGTACCAGCATCCTCAGTCTTGTACTTCTTGTCAAGACTGGCCCATAACTTCTTTGCCGTTGTTATAGGACTGTAAACATTGTAAAGAGAGTCATGTAGTCCATTTAAAACATAATTTCGGCAAAGGAAGTCACATTGAGTCCATGCATCAGTTGCAGGCTCTGGTGGATCTTCTTGCAGGAATCTGGCCAGATGAAGAGTGGTCAAGTAGAAGAGCATCTTCTGTTGCCACCTCTTGAATTCTGTGCCATCAAATTTTCCTGGCTTCTCCGACTTCGGGTTAGGAAGTGGAGTTGGCATCAAAACTTGCATGTTTGGTGCCTTGCTTGAGCTATCTTGATTTGTCTCAGACATTTTCTTCCAAGTTCAAGCAGAACAGAAGTAAGAAACGCTAATTGTCTTAAGGTTGTTGGTATTCTGCTTGACAGGAATCAATCTGACAACTAATCAAGACCACTGAGATATCAACAATCTAATTGGCCAGGTCGGCAAATATCAGGTGGGAGGTTTTCCGTTCAATAGAACGTTCCTTAATTTAAGAACCACCTTTCAATTTCCTTCCTTGGTTAAACACCAATTAGACTGAATTTAAATCAGTCTCGATATACAGTAAAGTATATCCCCTGTATAAAGGACTTAATCCACTTATACAGTATTTGGAGTGAGCTACGCTTAGAGCGAATCTCCTTAAGACAATTACGTCCCCCGCACCGGTGCTAACGGGATAATGGACGCTGGTCTCCTAAGATACAACACTCCTTCACGGTATTTGAATAGCACTACCAAATCACCGTACGGTCGAACCGTAGTCAACCAGTACCTTCACAGGATCGTTGAAGCAGCGGTACAATGACAAATTTCGGATGAATATTTGCCTTTACTTTGGAGTAGCACCCACTGTTGAGGACGAAAGAAGGTTGAAGAATATTCTTCTTCAGAAGTCCCAGATTCAAACAACAATTCTATAAAAGAATCTGTTGAATTTTCTGAGCCTTCTTTCAGAAGGAATTTTGCAGAATCTCCTTGGAAGTCGCTTCGGAAACCGAATCTCCACTTCTTGTAAGAAGTTACTACAGAACTTCACTTCCAGTTCTGAACGAAGAACCTCACTTCCAGTTCTGAACGAAGAACCTCACTTCCAGTTCTGAAGGAAGAACCTCACTTTCAGAGTTCTGGACGAAGAACCTCAGTTTCAGAGTTCTGGACGAAGAAGAACTTCAGTTTCAGAGTTCTGGACGAAGAAGAACTTCAGTTTCAGAGTTCTAAATTCAGAGAGAGAGAGATTTTGTTTGGTGTTGGTGTTTGGCAGTCCAACTGGTTCGCAACCGTTGGCGGATCGGTTCAGATTCTGATAGCGGAGCGGGTCTGGTTCGGGTAGTGCATGCACACATGTGCGGCGGGCATAGATCCCTCCCAATCGCGCGCGAAAACTCTAAGTACCCAAAGGGCACGCCCTTTGTTCTCAATTTTCTCTATTTATACACCACAAACTTCCATCCCATGGTCAATGTGGGACTAAATGCTTTTAGCTACCTTTAGTCCCGTTTTGGTTTTGAATTAGGCAATCTTTAGACTTAAATATCTCATTCATTCGAAGTCGGAATTGAACATGTGAATATACCACGTTCATCGCCAATGGAAGGAGAACACACTCCAACCATCATCCAATTAATTCGATCAACGGATCTTGCCATAATTCAATTCGAAGATTCATACTCATATCCTTCAATTCCAGCAATATTTTCTCTCTCCAATTTCACGATTTTCATGTATTTTCTAATAAAAAGTTGTGATTTTATTTGTGTTGTTTGGCTTGATATTTTTCCTCTTTATCATGTGTTTCATAGTTTACGAGGGGACACATGTGTAGAGAAGTATATATGTATTTTAAACGGAAAAAAAAAATTCATCTCTTGATAAAAATTTCGAGCTCAAAGTTTAAAACCGTACCTCGCAAACATCTGAACAGTCACGTCAGCTTAGATTTTTAAGTGACATTTACGGCTTTAAGTGCTAACACTTGTTGACACATTGTAATACCCCGTTCCCAGAATACGTACTTAGTTGCGTATTCAGATTTTCTGATCGTATTTTTTTCGATTGTTCCTGTATTTGTTTTGCTTTATGAATTCCTTATATGACTGTTTTGTCTTGGATTTGGATTCGTGGATTCGGAGTCAGCCCTAGTCTGAACCGAAGGCCCGATCCTAGAGTATTACTCGATTTAGACATTCTGATAATTAGAATTGACCGATTTTAGTTTTAAATATCATTTTCCAATATTATATATTTTCTATGATTTTCTAGATTTTTCTGGAATTAAAATGAAAGTCTTCAAAACCGGTGTCGGCCAGTGCCGCTGACCGATTCTTAGATTTTTAATTCTCAAACAGTTTGGAATTTCATGATGGTCCTTTAGGCTTTATTCCTTAGAATCATATTTTCTACTACATTCTTTTTCTGAGGATTTTATGATTTATGAAAATTCCATCGGAGTCGGTAGGTAACTGATTCCGGGATTTTTAGTTTTAAAACTATAAAGTATTTCTTCAAACGGATTTCACTATTGGTCTTTATATTATTATTGATTTTGGTAATTATATATTATTATTGATTTTTGGTAATTATATATTATTATTGATTTTTGGTAATTATTTCGGGTCGTTCCGAGATACTTGAATTTCGGACGATTCCGGCATTTTCCGAAATGTTTTCCGCATCCATGATTTAAACCCGGGAATCAGCCTTTTCAATATTTTCATCTTTCAAGTCAAAGAGAAATATCTTCTCATTGTAATTTCTTTTCTTTTCCTTTTCCTTTTCCTTCCTCCACAACCACAAGCTTTTCTATTTTCCAAAAATCCCACTTCCTCCAAAATTCCAACACCACACACTTCCACCTACTTCCTCCATTAAATGCATCTTTTTTTCTCTCTCTTCCATGGCTTGCCAAGTGTGGCTAGAGGAGACACCTCACCTCCCCTTTTTTTTACACAAAACCCCCTCACTTCCATTTGATTTGCATCCCCTTTAAAAAAATCCAAAACATATAAATGCTTTCCCTTTACATTCTATTTCATTTTTTTTCTTCACTTCTCTTTTTCTCTTCTTCACTTCTCAAAAGAGAAGCCTTCACCTTCACCAAAACCCTAACCTCCATCTCCTTCATCTCCACCACCACAACTACTCCAACCTCTTCCCTTCATCTTCCTCCTCCTTCATCTCCATGGGAAGCACCACCAAGGTCATCAACTCTACCAAAACCCCAACTTCTTCTTCATCATCAACTCCCATCACAACCACCATCACTCCATCATCAACCACCACCACTCCTTTTGGTAAGTAATTTCCCTCACCAAGACTTGTACAACTCTTAGTCTACTTATGTTTGCTTATTCTTGTTGATTCGTGTCTTCAATTCTTGTTATTTAGCCATCAAACACAAACCCTAGAAAATCTGTTCTGTTTATTGTTTCCAGTCGATTAGTCGACTAGACCTAGACATTAGTCGACTAACTTATTCTGTCCTGTGAAACACAATTCTAGGAAACACAGTATTAGTCGACTTACCTTAGATCCTAGTCGACTAGAGGCCCTTAGTCGACTACACCCTTGACCCTAGTCGACTAACTTTTCTCTGAAACCAAACCCAACTCTCTGGAACCCAGTTTTAGTCGACTATAACTTACTGTTAGTCGACTAACTCCACTATTAGTCGACTACTCTTCCATCCTAGTCGACTAACTTTACCTGTCTGTCATAGTTGATTCCTTTCTTGAACATGAACCCTACCCTCTAGACTTATATCATGTATAGGTACTACTTGACTTGTCATTTGACAAACATCATCTTACCTTCTCTTTTTCTCTCTCCTCTTCTCTCTACATATTTATATCAGGTTTTGTGGCGCATCCCAAGCTTCGTGGATTACGGCTCTTTCGGTATTCTGGAGTTTAGGCGAGTATTCTCACTCGCTACTTTCTTGTATGCGAGTAGTCTCGCTCTTCTCTTATCTCTATTTGAGTTTCCAGTTTCGTCGGAACGATAAGTATTTCATTTCCTATTTTCATGTATTTGATTCCATGTCTATATATATCTTTTGATGCTTTTATACCATGCGTGGCCGACCCTTCGTGGTCGTTGACTTCTAGATTTCTGCTATGTTATCATTGCCATGTTATTGCCTCAGATATATCAGTTGCATGCTTACTTTTAACACATGTATATCACCTGACCATCTAGTATGTTATCACCTGACTACCTGGCATGCCACTACCTTGCTAGACCCTCTTGTTATGACATGACTGACCCGGACTATATCGATCTCATTGGTATGCACGTTACTTGATATACCACCACCTTGTCATGCTATCCTTTAAAACCAAGCATGATACACCTGACTTTGTAATTGTCATGTTTACGGGAATCCTGTCTTGTTTTATGGAACTAAGTGCCACACGGAACAAAGTGCCACACCTTACTCGGTGGGGGCCACTCTTGAATCCGTGGGGGCCACCTCTAGAATCCAATTATTACTGTTATGTCCAGTTATTCCCGTAACCTGATAATTCTGTTAATAAACCATAAAAAGGACAACTTGTATGGGTATGGGAGGAAGTGATGGATGCCGGAATGATATCTTGCTTATAGTGGTGGGGTATAAAAGTATGTATATACATATATATATATATGTACTGGCGGTAGTGAATCTGAATTACTGAATAGGGGGACTTTGGGCCTCCAAAGCCGGTTCCAGGTGTATGGAAACCACTATAAGGAGTTCTATCAGTTCTCCATCTACTTCCGTTAACAACCCTCGACTTGCTTATATATGGATGTATGTGGGTTGGTGTTGACTGATTTTTCCTGCACACAAAAATAAGGATATTAAATTTAGAAATAGTAGTGTGAGGTTCAGTTCTAATCCGCGGTAGCAAGGCTATGCGGGTCGTGATCCTCAAGGAGGGACTGCGATAGAAGCGTTAAGCAAGTTAATCTCTAAAATTTATCTTTTTTAGTTAATTGTCACGAAGGTATTTACAAAGAAACGTGGTATTTACAATGAGTTGTGGGAAAGAAGAATTTAGGAAGATGTGGATCTAAACTAAAGGAAGAAAAGAAAGAAAGATTACCTCTTCAGTCTGCTTACCGTTTGAACCGTTGCGATGATTTACCTTTTCTTAGAAGACGTACAAGCATGGCATATAGGATCGTCCGCCTTCTTAACTATGGAATAAAAAGCAACTAGGGAATAAAAAGCAACTATGAAGACCTGTTCATCGCCATAGGCCATCAAGGTTCCTTCTTCGGCTAGGTATTCTCGAAGCAGTTGGATCTCATGGTGGGCAAGACATTAGAGAAAGAAACAATGTCATAAACCAAAAATAGAAAAACAATGATAGACAAAGATAGAGACACAATAAAACATAAAAATAACAAAACAAGCTTTGATTTGATTTAAACAATGGAGGAAAATTTACAACTTACACCGGCTGTCACCATCGGTACAAGAGGATCCCTTCCTCCATGAATGCAACATCTCCTCTCAGCTTTCACAAAAAGAAAATAAAAATTTACAATGGAATCTAACCTAAAACCTAAAAACCCTAGCTTTTGGCCCTTTGCTGGACGCTGGACGCTCTGTACGTTGCACTGCAGGTGATATTTATAGGTGCAGAAGGCTACAGAGTCCCGGAAGAAACTGCCCACGAAATTTGGGATCTGGATGAGATCAAAGTGCCGCGGATTTGCGGCGGTTCCGCGGCACTTTTGTGGCTTCTGGCCACGCGCTTTGGCGCGTGGCCTCTCCTGGTCCGTCCATGTGGGCGCCTGCTTCTAGAATTGTAATCCTGGCCTTTTAAATCTGGATTTTCGAGGTAACTTGGTAATCAAGTTACCCTTAATCCAGATTTCTTCAAATCTTCCTCCCACGAATTTTCTTCTTATCTTGGCCTTTTATTCTCATCCTGCAGGTGTTTAGGGTTGGATAGAAGTCTATCCTTCCCTAATCTCTGATATTTGCAACTTTTAGCCCTTGTATCTGCATTTTGACTTCTTGTAATTGCGCTTTTTCACCTGGGCTTCAAACATGGGCTTGGATCTGGGCTTTTGGGCTCTTTAGGCTTTATTTATTGCTAAAATAAGAATTCGAGGCCTGCACACAATAAATTACAAATTATTAATAAATGTGCAGAATTAAATGAATAAATATGAAAATGTGATGGTAAATATGATGATAAAAATGCACTTTTGACTACCAATCACACCCCCACACTTATCTTTTTGCTCGTCCTCGAGTAAAAACAAAGAAAAAGAAAAAGTTAATCTAACCTAACTCACTTTCGTAGGAATCACGATTGCACTTAGCACGTGCAACAAGCCGTTAAACCTCTAGGTTACCCTAGAGGACGAGTGTTGTCTCGTGAGGGTTTTCAGCGGATTGCACCCACAAAATCCATAAAAAGAAAAATATTTGAATTATTATTGAAGAGACTAAGTAGTCTATAAGTTTTAGGATTATCATTTTTATTCATTCTTCAAACCTAGTCTTTATAAAGTCAATTGTTATTCATTTTAGGTAAGGATTAAAATTGAATTTCTAATATAGTCTTTTTCGTTACCAAAAATCATATGCACCCTTGTGAATCTAGGAATTCCTTAACTTGGACTCTCATGCCTCTTTATTATTTTTATAACATCATCTAATTTTCTTTCGTGTAAGTATCAAGGCTTCTTGAGGCCCTCATACCTAACTAATTGATTATTAGATGTGTTAATATATTTATATATATATATATATATTTTTTTTGGCATGTATAACTCATCTAATTTTCTTTCGTATAAGTATCAAGGCTTCTTGAGGCCCTCATACCTAACTAATTGATTATTAGACGTGTTAATACATATATTATATTTCTTAGTCTTCTTAGGCTTTCTAATCCACCCATGTAACGAACTTAAAGTCGATGACTCCCAAACCGGTTGGCTTTAGGGCACCAAGTGAGAAAACACCCGCGGACTCAAATTCGAGTGAACTAGGCCCCAAAACTAAGGACTTTATTTTATGTACTCACCTTTAGGCATGAATACTTATGCTTCTTGAGGCACATGTATCAGCTTAATTGGTGATTTTTTTCTTCTTCTTTTTTTTTTCTTTTTTTTTTTTTTATGAGGCACAAGGTCTTTGTCTTAGAATCCTATATATGCATTTGGTATGCACATTTCATTAAGGTAAAAATCAAGACTAATTATTTATTCAATTTCTTCTCCTATACCTAAAATTTAAACAATTTATTTATTTTGACCAAGTTTTTAGAAATCCTAATCATGATTTTCCTAATCCTTAAAACCAACTTAGATTTCTTTCAAAAAAAATAAGTCAAAATACTGTCCTTTTTATAACATTTTTTTTTTTTAAATTTTTTTTTTTTTTTTTTAGCACAATTTTGTTAGTGTCTACCTATGTTAGTATGTTAGTAAAGCCCACCCCCACACTTATCTCATGCATTGTCCTCAATGTATGAATGAATGCATATATGCATGAAACAGAACAAGGGAAGGCGGAAGTTACCTTAGGGTGGTGGTTCCGGAGGTGGTCTAATTGGTCCACGAAATGCGGCCCAATCAAGATAACAGATAATTTGGTGGAACCCACCAGAAACTTTCCTTACATAACCCACTAAAATATATGTATAATCAATTTTTAGTATTTTCACCCCATCAAATTTCCAAATTTCATAATATATTTCAGAGTTAATTGTCTCAACCTCCTTGTCCCAAAATGGAGTATGAAAGGATGGAATTATTGACTTGGACATTATAGGTGCGGGAACGAATACCGACTCAGCGAAAATGCTCAAATCAAGTAAGGGCTCAGGAGTCGGGCTAGGTTCAAGAATTGGGTCCAAGTCAAGAAATTGAAACTCAAGTCCACAATCTTCTTCCCACAATGGAATGTGACCTAATATGGATGATATCTCTTTACTTCCAATATTAAGGAATTCTAGCTCATCGCCATACAATTCTTCAAAACTAAGGTCAACATCTTCCGTCAGAATTGTACAATCAGTATCAGAAGTAAAGAGATTGTGAGAATCAAGGTCCTGTTCAAGTTCTAATTCGGGAAAGGGAAAACTTGCCAAGTTATCAGAATTTGAAGTTTCGGCAAGTTCACATGATGGTACTGAATTAGAATCTTGTAGTCCAAAGCAACTTAGTTCGTCTGCTTTAAAAGAGTGGTCAGCGATATCAGAATCAGCCGGACGGTTAGAACGTAAGCATTGAACCATCAAATCAATATCATGATCACGGGCTAATTTAGCCTCGGTCATTGCAGCTAGCATCCCTTCATAGTCGATAGGTGCTTCTTGTTGAAAATAGGAAGGGTAATCTTGATAAAGTTGTGAGTCGGTGGACTCACGTATCATCATGTCTAAAATTGATGGTGAATTTTGCTTGGACTTATTTATACTCATCATTTCCAAGATAGATGGATTTCTATTCTGAATGGGTGGATCTGAGTATGAATCTTGGAAGAATGTGGACTAGATGGATATGGAGGACAATTTGGTTGAGAATTAGACTCGGGGGACTCGAAACCCCATGAACTCTGTGACGAGCTGAAATTATTATGGAAATTATAGTCATAAGATGGGGGGTGTGGGTTATACTCATTCGGATAAGACCATTCCGGCACACTAGATTGGTCAAAGTTAGAGTATGCCGGGTTGGTAATATCCGAATAATAGTTAGGGGTGTAATATGGATTAAAATTGGAATTATTCTTATATGCCATATCACACCAACACAAACACAACAAACAAATAAACAAACAAAAAATTCTAACCTAAGTTAGGGTAGACCTATGACCTAGACGACTCCTAACTGGTTAGACTGTCCACAGGAGGTTGGGTGCAGACTTTGACCACAAGTTAATCAGCCAGGTCAGGGCAAGAGTGGTGGGAGGTTTTCCGTCGAAGACGTTCCTTAATTAAATAACCACCAATCTTCGGGCTTTCGGCCCTCAATCCCCTTCCTAGACACTGATTTGGCAGGAGTCAACTTCCAACACCGTTCCCCCTTAGGATAATCTCCTAATTGAGTCCGAGATGTCCCTAGGGCCAACGTCTACTCTTTTTTTAAGTTAGGCTTGGGTTAGTGAGTGCTTGGGATATGATTTTTGGGCTAAGGAAGGGTGATGAAATCCCCACCTTATCTTGTTAATGGGTTATGCCCTTAAGATGAATTCGTGCAAGTGTACAAGATAAATAAATAGAATTCACTCAAAGCAGATAATCAACCAAGAGATGATTCCTATTCTACATGCAATGCGTACGTACCTTGCTTCTCCAGCACTCTTCAACAGTAAATAAAAATAATTGAAAAGACACGTGCCTAATATGCAAACGTCTAATCAATTTTTATTTTTAACAACCAATGATTTACTGTTGAATTATTAGAAATTTACAGGTGTATCACAGAACAAAACAGAATATATCAGTAAGCAGTATTTTAATTTACAGAGACCTGCAAAAAAATTCAGTGAGTAGTTCACTGCAATTGCCGCGGATCCGCGGCTCTGGCCGCGTTTCCACGGCAAAGTTGCAGGTCCTCGTGCTCTGCCTTCGAGGGCAGAGACACAGGATAGCTATATGTCCACTGCTGCGATAAGTTTCTGTTTCCTGTTCTCCAAACCTGCAAACAGAAAAGAATAAAGAATTATTAAAAATTAAATTTTTTTTGTTTTAGAGATAACTTACCGTCCCTCCCCGGCAACGGCGCCAATTTGTTAACTGATTTTTCCTGCACACAAAAATAAGGATATTAAATTTAGAAATAGTAGTGTGAGGTTCAGTTCTAATCCGCGGTAGCAAGGCTATGCGGGTCGTGATCCTCAAGGAGGGACTGCGATAGAAGCGTTAAGCAAGTTAATCTCTAAAATTTATCTTTTTTTTAGTTAATTGTCACGATGGTATTTACAAAGAAACGTGGTATTTACAATGAGTTGTGGGAAAGAATATTGGAGAGATGTGGATTTAATCTACGAAAAAGAAAAGAAAAGAAACAAAAGGAAAACTTATCTCTTTATTTGCTTGCCGTTTGAACCGTTGCGATGATTTCCCTTTTCTTGGAAGGCGTACAAGCACGGCTTATGGGATCGTCCGCCTTCTTAATCTACTCTACGAAATAAAACAACAAGCTATGAAGACTTGTTCATCGCCATGGGCCGTCAAGGTTCCTTCTTCGGCTAGGTAGTCTCAAAGCGTCAAGTTCTCACGGTTTGCAAGTCATCGGAGAAAGAAACAATCACATAAAATAAAAATAGAAGAACAGAGATTAAACAAAACTAGAGAAACAATAACACAAGAATAAAAATAAAAAGAACAAAACGAACCTCGAGTTGATTTATTTAACAATGGTGGAAAAGCAAAACTTACACCGATTGTCACCCTCAGTACAAGTAGATCTCCTTCCTCCATGAGAACATCCTCTCCTCTCGGTTTACAAAAAGAAAATAAAAAAAATACAAAGGTGGAAAGAAAACCTAAAAACCCTAACTTTGGCCCTTTGCTAGACGCTGGACGCTCTGTACGTTGCACTGCAGGTGATATTTATAGGTGCAGAAGGCTACAGAGTCCCGAAGAAACTGCCCACGAAATTTGGGATCTGGATGAGATCAAAGTGCCGCGGATTTGCGACGGTTCCGCGGCACTTTTGTGGCTTCTGGCCACGCGCTTTGGCGCGTGGCCTCTCCTGGTCCGTCCATGTGGGCGCCTGCTTCTAGAATTGTAATCCTGGCCTTTTAAATCTGGATTTTCGAGGTAACTTGGTAATCAAGTTACCCTTAATCCAGATTTCTTCAAATCTTCCTCCCACGAATTTTCTTCTTATCTTGGCCTTTTATTCTCATCCTGCAGGTGTTTAGGGTTGGATAGAAGTCTATCCTTCCCTAATCTCTGATATTTGCAACTTTTAGCCCTTGTATCTGCATTTTGACTTCTTGTAATTGCGCTTTTTCACCTGGGCTTCAAACATGGGCTTGGATCTGGGCTTTTGGGCTCTTTAGGCTTTATTTATTGCTAAAATAACAATTCGAGGCCTGCACACAATAAATTACAAATTATTAATAAATGTGCAGAATTAAATGAATAAATATGAAAATGTGATGGTAAATATGATGATAAAAATGCACTTTTGACTACCAATCAGTTGGCCGTACACCAGGTCACATACCGAGATATATGGGTCAGACGAGTAATAATAATAATAGGTGTTTCCTGTGACCCCAGTTATGATTACTGTTATGATTCCTGTTTTGATACCTGTTATGCACTCTTGTCACATCTGTTATGTATTCTTGTTATGACTACTTTGCAACTCTGATTCTATACGCTTGGATTTTCGGTGGCATGAGATAAAGGTATATAGATGAGGGTTTCCTTGTTTGGATTATTCCTTCGATGTATTAGTCTCATGGGACCGTGACTTAAGCGTATACAATCACTTTGGCTTGGATTTCCTGTTTTATGGATATTATGTTATACTTGTTCATATATATTTCACTTGTGTTCTAACCCTCCTGTCTTCGGTACTTGACACTTGTACTCATCCTGGCTCGCCACCTGGCATCATATCATACTCGCCTGGGGAGTTTCACTGACTCCCCTGGATTCTCATGTCCAGGTTATGGAGCCCGGAGCGTGTGGATTCTCACCGTTACTGCTCAGAGTAGCGCAGCGGTAGCGTGGATCTCCAGCCGACCGTCCTGAGCCACATCCTTCCAGACCCCTTTGTGCCTCTCGAGTTTTCCCTTAGCAAACTCGTGAGTGCTCTTTTATACTTTTCACTTGTACAGTTCCTTGCATACTTGTATGCGAGCTCCTTTTTATACTGTTCATTTATGTATATTCCTTGTACTCTCGCATTTGCGCATATTAGTGATATGATATTCATGTAATATTGTAATCACTCTGGTGATAATTCTGTAATTGTATATATGTGTTGGAATGTATAATGCACCATTTGCTTCCGTACTCTGATTCTTGTCTGTACTGATGCTTAGCGTATATACGGGAGGGTAGTTTTGACCTACGTATATACGTCGCAGTGACGTCCCCGTATCAGCGGGATCGGGGCGTTACAGGTTGGTATCAGAGCTTAGGCTCTAAACCTCTTCAGTACGTCCAGAAGGCAAATCAATGGTAAAGAGATTTGCAACTGGAATACATGAGTCTTGGTTGTACATTCCAACTGCAAGTGCAGAGTTATCTATTTCTTGACTATCTTTCCTTTGATTTCAAATCCCTCCTTGACTATCTTTCCTTTGATTCCTAAATCCTTCCTATCCTTTTCCCTGTTTTGGTTTTATGAAGCCTTATACTATTTTAAGATATGACTAGACTAGAGAGGTAGTGGCTGGTTCAGAATGAAGCTATTATATGATCTCTTCGGCCAATTCTATGAAGCTTGGTATTCTCCAGATCGGTCTTGATCTGGCTATCTTTCAGAAGACAGCAATCGGGATTCTTAATTATCGGTCTTCTTTATTATGATGCTCAGGACTATCAGGGTTTTCTTTATCTTCGGTATTCTGGCTTATTTATTTCACAGCCACGACATCAGCAGTATTATTCAGCATTATTCGAAGATTTATACAGCTGGAAGTACGGAGGATGATTATTGTTCAGTCGACTTGAGAGCCCTACCTCTAGTGCTTCATATCTTAATTGGTATAGATTCCACCGCTGTCCCCTTGTATTCAATTTGCCCCTTAACGAAATTGCGAGGACGCAATTTTTGTAAGGTGGGTGGATTGTAATACCCCGTTCCCGGAATACGTACTTAGTTGCGTATTCAGATTTTCCGATCGTATTTTTTTCGATTTGTTCCTGTATTTGTTTTGCTTTATGAATTCCTTATATGACTGTTTTATCTTGGATTTGGATTCGTGGATTCGGAGTCAGCCCTAGTCTGAACCGAAGGCCCGATCCTAGAGTATTACTCGATTTAGACATTCTGATAATTAGAATTGACCGATTTTAGTTTTAAATATCATTTTCCAATATTATATATTTTCTATGATTTTCTAGATTTTTCTGGAATTAAAATGAAAGTCTTCAAAAACCGGTGTCGGCCAGTGCCGCTGACCGATTCCTAGATTTTTAATTCTCAAATAGTTTGGAATTTCATGATGGTCCTTTAGGCTTTATTCCTTAGAATCATATTTTCTACCTACATTCTTTTTCTGAGGATTTTATGATTTTATGAAAATTCCATCGGAGTCGGTAGGTAACTGATTCCGGGATTTTTAGTTTTAAAACTATAAAGTATTTCTTCAAACGGATTTCACTATTGGTCTTTATATATTATTATTGATTTTTGGTAATTATATATTATTATTGATTTTTGGTATTATTTCGGGTCGTTCCGAGATACTTGAATTTCGGACGATTCCGGCATTTTCCGAAATGTTTTCCGCATCCATGATTTAAACCCGGGAATCAGCCTTTTCAATATTTCATCTTTCAAGTCAAAGAGAAATATCTTCTCATTGTAATTTCTTTTCTTTTTCCTTTTCCTTTTCCTTCCTCCACAACCACAAGCTTTTCTATTTTCCAAAAATCCCACTTCCTCCAAAATTCCAACACCACACACTTCCACCTACTTCCTCCATTAAATGCATCTTTTTTTCTCTCTCTTCCATGGCTTGCCAAGTGTGGCTAGAGGAGACACCTCACCTCCCCTTTTTTTTACACAAAACCCCCTCACTTCCATTTGATTTGCATCCCCTTCAAAAAAATCCAAAATATATAAATGCTTTCCCTTTACATTCTATTTCATTTTTTTCTTCACTTCTCTTTTTCTCTTCTTCACTTCTCAAAAGAGAAGCCTTCACCTTCACCAAAACCCTAACCTCCATCTCCTTCATCTCCACCACCACAACTACTCCAACCTCTTCCCTTCATCTTCCTCCTCCTTCATCTCCATGGGAAGCACCACCAAGGTCATCAACTCTACCAAACCCCAACTTCTTCTTCATCATCAACTCCCATCACAACCACCATCACTCCATCATCAACCACCACCACTCCTTTTGGTAAGTAATTTCCCTCACCAAGACTTGTACAACTCTTAGTCTACTTATGTTTGCTTATTCTTGTTGATTCGTGTCTTCAATTCTTGTTATTTAGCCATCAAACACAAACCCTAGAAAATCTGTTCTGTTTACTGTTTCCAGTCGATTAGTCGACTAGACCTAGACATTAGTCGACTAACTTATTCTGTCCTGTGAAACACAATTCTAGGAAACACAGTATTAGTCGACTTACCTTAGATCCTAGTCGACTAGAGGCCCTTAGTCGACTACACCCTTGACCCTAGTCGACTAACTTTTCTCTGAAACCAAACCCAACTCTCTGGAACCCAGTTTTAGTCGACTATAACTTACTGTTAGTCGACTAACTCCACTATTAGTCGACTACTCTTCCATCCTAGTCGACTAACTTTGCCTGTCTGTCATAATTGATTCCTTTCTTGAACATGAACCCTACCCTCTAGACTTATATCATGTATAGGTACTACTTGACTTGTCATTTGACAAACATCATCTTACCTTCTCTTTTTCTCTCTCCTCTTCTCTCTACATATTTATATCAGGTTTTGTGGCGCATCCCAAGCTTCCGTGGATTACGGCTCTTTCGGTATTCTGGAGTTTAGGCGAGTATTCTCACTCGCTACTTTCTTGTATGCGAGTAGTCTCGCTCTTCTCTTATCTCTATTTGAGTTTCCAGTTTCGTCGGAACGATAAGTATTTCATTTCCTATTTTCATGTATTTGATTCCATGTCTATATATATCTTTTGATGCTTTTATACCATGCGTGGCCGACCCTTCGTGGTCGTTGACTTCTAGATTTCTGCTATGTTATCATTGCCATGTTATTGCCTCAGATATATCAGTTGCATGCTTACTTTTAACACATGTATATCACCTGACCATCTAGTATGTTATCACCTGACTACCTGGCATGCCACTACCTTGCTAGACCCTCTTGTTATGACATGACTGACCCGGACTATATCGATCTCATTGGTATGCACGTTACTTGATATACCACCACCTTGTCATGCTATCCTTTAAAACCAAGCATGATACACCTGACTTTGTAATTGTCATGTTTACGGGAATCCTGTCTTGTTTTATGGAACTAAGTGCCACACGGAACAAAGTGCCACACCTTACTCGGTGGGGGCCACCTCTTGAATCCGTGGGGGCCACCTCTAGAATCCAATTATTACTGTTATGTCCAGTTATTCCCGTAACCTGATAATTCTGTTAATAAACCATAAAAAGGACAACTTGTATGGGTATGGGAGGAAGTGATGGATGCCGGAATGATATCTTGCTTATAGTGGTGGGGTATAAAAGTATGTATATACATATATATATATGTACTGGCGGTAGTGAATCTAAATTACTGAATAGGGGGACTTTGGGCCTCCAAAGCCGGTTCCAGGTGTATGGAAATATAAAGAGTTCTATCAGTTCTCCATCTACTTCCGTTAACAACCCTCGACTTGCTTATATATGGATGTATGTGGGTTGGCCGTACACCAGGTCACATACCGAGATATATGGGTCAGACGAGTAATAATAATAATAGGTGTTTCCTGTGACCCCAGTTATGATTACTGTTATGATTCCTGTTTTGATACCTGTTATGCACTCTTGTCACATCTGTTATGTATTCTTGTTATGACTACTTTGCAACTCTGATTCTATACGCTTGGATTTTCGGTGGCATGAGATAAAGGTATATAGATGAGGGTTTCCTTGTTTGGATTATTCCTTCGATGTATTAGTCTCATGGGACCGTGACTTAAGCGTATACAATCACTTTGGCTTGGATTTCCTGTTTTATGGATATTATGTTATACTTGTTCATATATATTTCACTTGTGTTCTAACCCTCCTGTCTTCGGTACTTGACACTTGTACTCATCCTGGCTCGCCACCTGGCATCATATCATACTCGCCTGGGGAGTTTCACTGACTCCCCTGGATTCTCATGTCCAGGTTATGGAGCCCGGAGCGTGTGGATTCTCACCGTTACTGCTCAGAGTAGCGCAGCGGTAGCGTGGATCTCCAGCCGACCGTCCTGAGCCACATCCTTCCAGACCCCCTTTGTGCCTCTCGAGTTTTCCCTTAGCAAACTCGTGAGTGCTCTTTTATACTTTTCACTTGTACAGTTCCTTGCATACTTGTATGCGAGCTCCTTTTTATACTGTTCATTTATGTATATTCCTTGTACTCTCGCATTTGCGCATATTAGTGATATGATATTCATGTAATATTGTAATCACTCTGGTGATAATTCTGTAATTGTATATATGTGTTGGAATGTATAATGCACCATTTGCTTCCGTACTCTGATTCTTGTCTGTACTGATGCTTAGCGTATATACGGGAGGGTAGTTTTGACCTACGTATATACGTCGCAGTGACGTCCCCGTATCAGCGGGATCGGGGCGTTACACACATACAAGAGATTCTTAGTTGTGTATATTCTCTCATCTTTTTTTTGTATTGGACAAAAGAAAAAAAATAAAAATAAAAATACACCCTTAATATCCACCAATTCCCAATACCAACCACAAACAAATGTGTGGAGCAGCAACCAAATTCCCCTCTCTACAATCTTATCCAAAAACCCTTAACGGCCCCCACCCACCCCCACACACAAACACACCCACCCCTTCCCAATCTTCTTGCCTCCATTCACCCACACGCACACACACACTTCTCCTTTCCTTCTCTCATGGCTGCAACAACAACCATAGCTTCTTTCCTCTCAAGACCCCCTTCTCACTCTCCCTCCATCTCCAAACCAGACCTCTCCCCCTCCATCTCCATCTCCGTCCCCTACCCCCGAAAACCCCGACGCTCCGTCGACCACTCCTCACTCCCAAAGCAGAAGCCTCCTCCGCGGCCGCTAGTGGCACGGAGAAGCCCAAGCCCCCTGCCGCCGACGAGCGCGTTCAGAAAGTGCACACAGTCCAACAATTCAACGCCGCCTCCAAAATGCCAAGAACAAGCTGGTAGTCGTGGAGTTCGCCACGAGCGAGAGCGACCAGAGCCGCAAGATCTACCCCTTCCTCGTCCAGCTCAGCCGCACGTGCGGCGACGTGGAGTTCGTCCTCATCATGGGCGACGAGTCCGAGGAGACCCGCGAGCTCTGCCGGCGCGAGGGCGTGGTCAAGACCCCCCACTTCAGCTTCTACAAGGGGATGGAAAAAGTGCACGAGGAGGAAGGCATCGGCCCCGACGAGCTGCTGGGCGACGTGTTCTACTACGGCGACAACCACTCCTCCGTCGTGCAGCTGCACTGCAGGGACGACGTCGAGGCGCTGATCGGCCAGAACCGGGGGGCCGGCGGGAAACTGGTGGTGCTCGACGTCGGGCTGAAGCACTGCGGGCCCTGCGCGAAGGTGTACCCGACCGTCATCAAGCTTTCGAGGTCGATGGCGGACATGGTGGTTTTCGCGAGGATGCACGGGGATGAGAACGATAGCTGCATGGAGTTCTTGAAGACATGAATGTGATTCAGGTGCCGACCTTCTTGTTTTTTAGGGACGGGGAGATTTGTGGGAGGTACGTTGGCTCTGGGAAAGGGGAGCTCATTGGGGAGATTCTGAGATATCAAGGGGTGAGGGTCACTTATTAGATTTCTGTAGATACTCTCATACTAATAATTTGCATGGGATGGATGATGAAGTTTTATTTAACTTATGTTGGATGAAGGAAAAGAAAGGGGAAAAAAAAAGATTCAGGTCACTCACTCTTAATAATTAGTGGTCGTGTTATTGATTTTGTTATATTTGACATTGCATTGTTCTTCCAGTCCATAAACTTAGGCTACTCATTTTTCTTTAAGTGATCCGATCCTCAAATCAATTATATATTCTGAACTATATCACACTAATTACACTCCTTAGATCATGCGAATTCCTGTTAAGAAACGAGTCTGATGTAGTTCTTCTATTGGTAAGAATTGTCATTGCAAAAAATAATAATTTTTTTTAGAATATTATAAATTGAATGTTAAGTTAGTTGAAGAAGTAACTGAGGATTATGTATCATTTGAGTGAAGTGGTCACTTTCTGACCCGCTTGAGATCGTGACACGCGTCTATCCAGCCTCCAAAGGATGCGTGATGCGTGGCCACTTTCAGGACTTTCAGGACATCTAATCCTGAGTCTTCGTCCAATTCAAATTTCAAGCGGGTTGGGTAATTAGAAGAAGAGATAAATTCGATTACGGGAGATCTCTATCTCTAAGCCCAATCATCTATAAACGAGACAGTTACCCCTCGGGGACAGTTCGTCATCATCTACAGTAAGGTGCGGACCACCAAATAAAGATGGACTCTCCTCTATATCGATTAGAATCAGGATGTTCAGCTCAACTGCCACCATGAAAAGGAACAGAGTGGTTACTCTCAAACCTTATCTATTTGAAATGACTTGTATAAATAACAGATCCCTCCCAATATGAGGGGATCATGATCAATTGAATCCAAAAACCCTAACACACCAGAGAAGCCCACTTGTAATCATCATTATTATAGTGAAATTCTTTTCTCTCCCTCTCCGTGGTTTTTTTCCCTTTTGGATTTTCACGTATGTTCCGTGTGTTGCGATTGCTTTCTATGATTTGATTATACCCACTCAATTATTTTTGTGCGTGGATTAATTCCTTAGGAATTTACCCACCGCATTTAGTGCTTTCGTTGAGAGCCTGAATCCTTGCTCACAATCTCTCACCATCCAACACCCCAAACCCTTTCACGAATTACCCTCGCATAGCAATCATGGCGCACATGAGCGCCAGCCGTCACGATGTCCATGGTTCTGACGAATTCGATCCATCGGTCCTCTCCTGCGAACAACTTATCCAGATGGTGATTGACCTGTGACGATGATTGAACGAACACCGGGCGAAGGCCGATCGTAAGCGAGAACTAGTCGTCATCTATTGCGATATCACAGATCACGAGCGCGAGGTGGTAACGTATGTTAACTATCAGTTGTTCACACAGATAAAGATTCTGCGAGCGACGCAGCAGCGAATCATTGAGCTGGGTGCTAGGGAGACTCCAGTGGACTCCTCCCTCGAGGTCAACCAACACTCAGCGGCTCTGACCGACCTACGTTTCAAGCAAAACAAAATGCGCTCCAAAGTAGCCATTCCACATGAGGATCCTGAGAGCCTTCAAGTTGATACCTCAAGGAAGCGCGCAAGGGGACATCGGGCCCTAACTCTCAAGAAGGACGCTCCCCCGACAACGGCGAAGACTGAGTGAAAAACACCTAGAGGGGGGTGAATAGGTGTAAGTGCTAATCTAAAACTAAATGCAAAACTAAGTGCGCTAAATGCGGAAGCTAATGCAAATCTTGCAAACACACTTAGTACAATCAACAAGTGTAGCCGAATTCCCCGTGAAGGGCTCTGGACTAACTCCTCTGGATTCCCCTTGAATGGGTTGAGGTGCTATGTGAAGCTCTTGTTGATTAAGTACAAGTGAGGCACACACAAACAACCAAGCATATAAGATGATATAGCAATATGAAATATGCAAGGCACAATACAAATGCAAGCAAGTATAATATGAATGATGAATGATGCTTTGCACAAATGTAAAGAGAGAGAGTTGAGAGACAAGTGGATCAAACGCAAAGGCCAAGATATGTTTCGAGGTTCGAGCACCCTTACTCTACATCCCCGCCTACACCACCGTGTAGGATTTCCAATCCACTATAACGTCCACGAGGACTCCCACCGAGGGAACCTTCACCGAGAAGGATTTTTACAACAATGGAGTACCGAACTCCTCTCTCAAACAACCACCTCACAACCGACGGGTAGGCCCGTAGCCAATACAACAACAATCCACCTCACACTTGAGGGATACAAACCAACAACCAACTCTATCTCACCAAGAGGGAGTAAACACCAATCTCCACCTCACAATAGAGGGAGCAAACCAACAACCCAAATCACAACCTCAACCTCTACCAAAGAGGGAGCAACCAAGAAATCAAGGGTTTACAATAGGTGGTCTCTTTCAACCACAAACCTCTTTCCTTTTTCTTTTTCCACAAAACAAGATCCTAAATAGATTATGATAGAAGATAGCTCAAGTGTGAAAAACTAGGTGTTTGAAAAACAAGCAACAAAGAAAAAACACTTGAGAAAATTCTTGCAAAAGATATAGAATGAAAACCAAGACAAATCTCCCAAAATCCTCTTTTCTTTGATTTTTCCAAAAACCTAAAACAATAAAGATTGAAAGATTAAAGCCCCAAATAATTTTGAAAACTCTTTAAAAAACACTAAGAAGGTCTGAAATTTTTGCTCTTGAAAACTTCTCTAAAACTATGAAGAGATGGGGTATATATAGCCCCAATACAAAACTAGCCGTTAGAGCTGAGCTGGCAGCTCTGACAGGCAGCGGTCGACCGGCCCGGTCGACCGCCAACGGTCAGAATTGTGACCGTTGGGCAACCACGGTCGACCGGCCCGGTCGACCCAAACAAACAGAGAGCTCTGCTCTCAGACCGGTCGACCGTCCAGGTCGACCGTCCCAGTGTCTCCAAACGTGCACAGATTTGTGCACGTCGGTCGACCGGCCCAGTCGACCGACCTCAGCCCTAGTCGACTAGTCAGGTTACTAGTCGACTTGGTTGAAGCCTGGAACAGAAAATTGGATTAAAACATATTTTGAAAATACTTATATCTTTTCTAAAACTTCCATAAAAACTTGTTTTATCATTTTATTTTAAAACACAAACTAGTGATAAAAATTTCAAGACATATATCAATCATATCAATTCATCTTTGAGTCTTGCAAATTTTATCAAAAAAACAAAACTTGTATTTTTATCAAACTTGATTTTTCAATACATGAATAGGATAGTCAAAATAAGTTTGTCTAGCAAGTTTAAAGCATGTATGTATATTTAGAACATATCTAATATACATAGAAATAAAGTAAATTTTGTTTTGATCTACCATTCATGAAAACCAAATCCAAAACATAAATCTTTTGTGTGTTGTGCACTTGAGCATATCAACTATACTAAACTTTACAAATGAATCTAAAACACACTATCTAAATTATGGATACCTAAATCTTCTTGATGATCTTCATCTTCAAGTTGACTTGCTCCAAAACTTCATCCATGGGCTAGGCAATGTGTGATCTTGATGCTTTGGCCCTGGAATCATCATGAAAAGTTTCTAAACTCCTTGTTGAAACTAATCACCAACTAATATCTTGGTTAATGATCTGAAACTTAAACAACACAAGATTATTAGTAAACATAACTACATGAGTTAATCATCATCAAAACTAGGGTGGAAGGCCTTTGGGCCAACACTGAGGACTCCTCGACCGTCACCCCTGAAGCTCCCGATTAATCAAATCTTTCACATCATCAAGCATTAGCTGCATGTGAAACTCCCTAAAACAGCCAAGCATGACTTGGACTTCTTGAAAGCAGGAAGCTATTCCTTTTATGGCAGTTGGGGGCACGCCACCATGTGTTGCTCGCTCCTCAAACGATACCTCGAGGATCCAGTTCAACGTGGATATAGGGACAAGTTCATCCTCGACTTGGAGGAAGATCCTGAGGTCAGAGAGGCTCCGGCCGAGTCAGTCGACTGAAACGCTCGCTCCTTGACACCATTCGGGACAGGAAGACCCCCGCCAGGCAATATTCTTCCCACCCGAAGCGATACTACATGTAACCATGTAACATCCAATAAAATTATGCAAACTCTTATATTTTCATGTTCAATATCTTCTCCAGGTATAATAAGTACACTCAAACAACCTACGCGGCTATCCCTCGGGGGAGCCCCTGAAAGATGAGGACTCGTCCACTATGACTGCTCGAAATCAGCCGAGACAGATTTTCACCTTGAAGGCCACTCGAGTGAGTCCACAACCTAATGGGTCCTACCTTGACAGCGACAAGGGAAAAACAGCCTACGCGGCTATCCCTCAGAAAGTCCCCTGAAAGATGAGGACTTTCCCACTATGACTGCTTGGAGTTAGCCTAAACATGTGTTCACCTTGATAGCCACTCGAGTAAGTGCACAGCCAATATAGGTCCTACCCTGACAGCGACAAGGGAAAAATAGCCTACGTGGCTATCCCTCGGGGAGCCCCCTAAAAGATGGAGACTCCCCTACTATGACTGCTCGGAGTGAGCCTAGACAGGTGTTAACCTTGATGGCCACTCGATTGACTCTGCCTGTATGGGTCTTACCCTGACAGTGACAAGGGAAAACAACCCACGCGGCTGTCCCTCGAGGAGCCTCCTGAAAGTTGGGGACTCACACACTATGACTGCTTGGAGCCAGCCTACACAGCTTTTCATCTTGATGGCCACTAGAGTGAGTCAACAGCCTATATCAGGTCCTACCCTGACGGCGACAAGGGAAAAATAACCTGCGTGGATATCTCTCGGGGAGCCCCTAAAAAATGGAGACTTGCTCACAATGACTGCTCAGAGTCAGCTTAGACAGTGTTCACATTGACAGCCACTCGAGTAAGTGAATAGCCTATATCAGGTCCTATCCTGATGGCTACAAGAAAAAAATAGCCCTTGCTATCCCTCAGAAAGCCCCATGAAAGATGGAGGCTCACCCACAATGACTGATTGGATTATGTCTAGACAGGTGTTTACCTTGACGGTTACTCAAATGAGTCAATAGCCTATATCGAGTCCTACCCTGATGGCTATAAGAAAAAATAACCATCGCGGCTATCCCTCAGGGAGCCCCATGAAAGATGGAGACTCACCGACAATGACTGCTCGGAGTCAGCCTAGACAAGTATTCACCTTGACGGTCACTAAAGTGTGTCTTCAGCCTATATCAGGCCTTACTCTAACGCGACAAGGGAAAAATAGCCTACGCGGTAATCCGTCGAGGCCCCCTGAAAAATGGGGACTCGCCTACCATGACTGCTCAGAGTCAGCCTAGATATGTGCTCACCTTGATGGCCACTCAAGTAAGTCAAAAGCCTATATGGGTCCTACCCTGACAGCGATAAGGGAAAAACAGCCTATGTGGCTAGCCCTTGGGGAGCCTCCTGAAAGATGGGGACTCGCTCGCTATGACTGCTCGGAGTCAGCTTAAACAGGTGTTGATCTTGACGGTCACTCGAGTGAGTCAACACTTTATATCGGGTCCTACCCTGATGACTACAAGGAAAAATAGCCCCTGTGGCTAGCCCTCCGGAAGCCCTCTGAAAGATAGAGGCTCACCCACATGACTGCTCGGAGCCAGCCTAGACAGATTTTAACCTAGATAGCTACTCGAGTGAGTTAACAACCTGTAAGGGTCCTACTCTGACGACCCCCAACAAACAAGTAAAGGCCCAAGGAATCACATAGGAGCATCAAGAGCAGTGATTTAACACCCAGAAAATATAAAAGACACATCTCCTTATCACATTCGTCCATACAAAAAAAAAGGTAGCCCCATTTAGCCCCGCCTGTGGCTACTACTTAAGTCTGCTGAGCGCCTCCGAGATCTCCCTTACTAGCTGCCAGAGCTCTAAACATGATCGGCCAACCTATCAGCTGACGACCCGACCCTCTGGGCCGAGAATTAGGTCCCTGAGAGTCGCGGGTCGCGCCTCTGAGCCATCCTTCGTCGCTCTTTACCTGGACGCCTGATCTAAGGGCTATAACTTGAGAAGCACAGCATATGCACCTCCTCAAATGACGTCCCATGAGCGCTCCAAAGCTCATTATACCGGTTCGATTGATGCAAAACCTTGGCCCTCAACTCCTCCACATCCTTGTTACGACTTTCCAAGTTATCTCATAGCACACAGACTCGCACTTGAACGTCTGCTTCTCTGCACACTCTTTATCGATCTGCTCCCGAAGAGAAGAGATTTGCGACTGGAGCGAAATCACCTTTCTTTGGAGATCAGAAACTTCCTCCCACGCCTTCTGCAACTCCAAAAGCTGGCTCAGGAGCTTCTCTTGAAGGTCTAACTTCTCCTCTCTCAACTTAGCACTCACCTCAAGCAGCTTGCGTCCTTTCTGAATGACTCCATCTACCCTTCTCCGGAGACCTGCAAAACGAGCTCGCGATCCGGTTGAGAGGTTAGAAGATCGAGCAGTTTAACAACCCCACAACGAGGATAACCATTACAATTACATAAAGCTACTCCAAATATAATTAGCATTACATAATCATAATTCTAATACTATTCTTAACAATGAATTACCAAATACAAAATTTATTTGAAGTTGAGTCGGCAGCAAA
Source organism: Agave tequilana (assembly GCA_038442645.1). Lineage (NCBI taxonomy): Eukaryota > Viridiplantae > Streptophyta > Magnoliopsida > Asparagales > Asparagaceae > Agave > Agave tequilana. Next base: position 65,118 of record JAVJIF010034487.1, read on the forward strand.
CAAGAGAAGATTTCATGACCGAAAAAACAAGAGAAAAGATTCGGTGTGTAGCTGCAAAAGAGATTGCTGCAGGCCTTGAACTTTTTTGCTCACTCTCCGGTCTGTCTTCCACTATTGACAATGGCTTGAGAAACAATTTTGATTGGGGCATCCAGTGATTTTCATCTGAGTTCAGCAACTCCGTGGATTCACTCACACAAAATTGTTCGATCGTATGTCTCTCCTACACCAGCAGACAAACTTCAGAAGCGCTAGAAATGTGAAGCATTTTTCTTTCTTCCGTTTCAAGGGCTTAGACTCGAAGTGGGCTAGGGTAGACCCAAGCCCGACCAAAATCAAGTTCAAGGGCGTGTTTGGTTGCAAGTGAGCGAGCGGAAGTAAGACAATGAAAAAGTATAATTGATCACTTCTCTATCTTCAAACACCCTAAAAAAAAAAATAAGAAAACTTTTTTCCTTTTTTATTTTCTCTTTTACACGATTACTTCCTCACTCTCAGGCTACGAAATAAATATTTATGAAAGTACAAAAGCAAAGGAGAAGAAAAGATTCATAAAAGTCCGGGTCTATAAATGAATTGACATAGTCTGAGACTCTTTCTTTTGTTTTCTTTCCATTTTTTTTCTCGCCTTCTCTCTTTGTTATTTCCCATGGCGTAAATGAAGGGCGGAGAAACCTCCACCTAAGCATAATGAGTCATTTAGACCACAAAAAATTATATAACCCGAAAAAAGATAGTTTTGCGATCTCCATCTGTGACCTCTGGTCACGCACATAAAAACGACTCTTTTGTCTTCTTTTATTATCTTTATATCTACTATTATTACGTGCAAGCAGCCGTGGGCAACTGGCATTTACAATTTTCTCATGTGGGCCCCCGATCCCACAGTACTCTCGCCCACTTTCATAGATAGCTAAGGCTAAATTTCATAGGAGTATCATGAACTTTCAACATTTTTCAAAAAAAAAAAAATCAAGAACTTTCAAAATTGCCAGAAGGTATCACAAACTTAACAGTTTCAATAAAATTATTGTGCTCAACGCTGATACAATAAGAAAGAAATACCGACTTGAAGACTCAGCAACGGAAGCGTAGAAAATGTACCACTTGCAAGCAATCGAGACAAATCACCACAAAACACAATAACACTAGATTTAACGTGATTCGGTAAAAATGCCTACGCTCACGGGAAGGAGAGGAGAAATTGGATTGAAAAACAGAGAAGAAAATACAAGAATTAAAAGAATTTTTTCTCTTACAACTCTCAATGGTGAAAATATCTCTTAAATTTGACTTGCCTTCAAAGACCACCCCCAGGGATTTATATAGGATGAGAGGATGATCGTAATCCAACTCAAACTTCAACAATACAATCAACATCACCTCAGAGAAAGAAGGAAACTCGAAACCAACTCAAACTGAAAATAAAACTAGAAGAAAAAACTACCAGAACCGCCATAAGTCGATGATACTCAAGTATCAGTGGACTAATCTAAGAGAATCCGAGAACCTTACTTTTTGTTGCAAAATATTAGTCGACTATACTCAAGTATAAGTCGACTAGGCTAAACATAAGTCGATTAGTTTGGTTTATAAGTCGACTTATAATGTGCACAAGTTCTGCGCATGTTCATGCTTGATTTCTGAAGTTTGTAACACTTCCACCTGAGCCTGAATTCTTCTCCAATGAATATGCGACACTAAAAATACTGACAATCTCCACCTTGACTCATTTTCATTGAGTACCTTCGTAGAAATTAGCCTCTGCTTCATTCACCGTACTTTCTCCCCCCCTTTTGTGACTTCACGTGGCTCCCTCTCAAAAGCTCATTCTGCACCTTACTTTTGGAGAATCTTGATGAATTTCAGAGATGCTCCAAACTTCTTCATTGTGATGGTCTTCGTCATCATGTCTGCTCGATTCTTCTTTGTACTGATCTTCACTAAGTCAATCACCTTATCATCTACGACCTATTGATGTATCTTGTGATACCTCATATCTGTGTACTTCGTCCGCTTATAATACATGTGATCTTTTGCAAGATAAATTGCACTCTGGCTGTCGCAATGGACAAGAACAGAATCTTGTATGATACTGAAAGTCTCAGCCAATCTTCTCAACCACAAAACTTCTTTTGATGTCTCAATTGCAGTCAAGTACTCTGCCTCTGTTGTTAAAAGAGCAACAGTATCTTACAACTCTTCCTTTCAACTAATGACGCACTTAGCTACCGTGAACACATAGCCTGTCATTGATTTTCGTTGATCGAGATCTACTGCATAATCTGTTATAGCCTTATAATACTTCAGGCTTCTCCATTTTCAATCTCTGAAACACTAAGCCTTATCTCCCAGTCCCTTATGGGTATCATAGCACCCACTTTACTGCTTCCTAATGTTACTTTTGGGATTTGAAATGAACCGACTTACGATACTAACAACATAGGCTAAGCCAGGCCTAGTGCAGACATACATGAGTAATCCCACCTCAATAGCATATAGTACTCGAGATATCTCCTCCTCTTCTTTCGGTGATTGTGAACACTGTTTGGAGGATAATTTGAAGTGACCTGCAAAAGGAGTGGTGACTAGTCTTACTTCTGTCATGTTGAATTTTTTCCACACCTTGAGAACGTAGTTCTCCTGAATGGTCAAGGTCTGCCTAAACCTCTGTCTCGAGTAATCTCCATACCTAAAATTTTTTGGCTTCTCCCAAATTCTTCATGTCGAATTCCTTCTTTACCTTCTTTCATCCAAAAGTTGTATGGCTCCTTCTTCATGAAAAGATTGTTCGACAAGCTTTTCGTCCTGTAAAGGCTTTTCAGCCTACACTAAAAACCAACAGTTATCTCCTCGTTCATAATGTTGTAGAGGACATCATCTGACAGGCATAGTATGATCATCGTTTTTATACGGAAGTCGATGTCATTCCATTCATCATTATTCATCTTCGATGACTTCTTAAAACCAAGTAGGGCCTTGTGTGTCCCTCTTTCACGAGCAATAATGTTACTCGCATCTTTCACAATACGAAGTTGAACTTTTTGTCGAATTTCTCCACCTCGAACTTGATTGTTGTGTCATCTTGCCAGTCATTACTCTGATACCAATTGTTGTGCTCAAAGTTGATACAATAAAAGAGAAACATCGAATTGAAGACTCAGGTACAGAAGCATAGAAGATCTACTGTAACACCCGGTCCTAACTAATCCGGGTTTACAACTTAATTATAAATAATTCAGAATAACAAGTCACTAGCTAATATAAACACATGATTAATAATAATATATATGTGCATATAATTGTAATATTATAATTTTGGAGAAATACGGAGTGGATAAATAACGGGCATGCATATATATATATATATATACATATATATATATATATATACATATATACATATATATATATATATATACATATATACATATATATATATATATATATATATATATATAATATATATATACATATATATATATATACATATACATATATATATATATATTTGTTGAAATATAATTGTGTATATAGAAGGGGAATGGTCCTATAGATGTGCTATTAATAAAATGAGAACTTTTGTATATATATAGAATCCTTATAACAATTGTATATACTAGTAATTCAAACCCCATCATATTTATACATACACTTGTAAGTAATTATGAATACTTATAATTTCCCATGACTTAATTAAATAATAAAAAAATTAGGATTTGCTGGAAGAAGTGGAAAGGGGTGGGAATGATGTGGAGCTTTAATTGGAGACTTTGGGAAGAGAGATGATGTGGTAGCATTGTTATGAGTATGTTGGAAAAATAAAAAGAAAACCCTAAAAAAAAAAAAAAAATTTGAACCCAGTTCTTTTGCTCCACAGCCCGAAGTTTCCCATTTCTCTTCCATATTTCCTCTTCTCTCCATCTATCCAGAAACAACTTACCTCCATCCTTCTCTCTTTCCTGGATCTGGTACACAAGGTGACTCCCCCTCTTTATTTTCTCCATTTCTTTTCCTCTTCTCTCTCTATCTCTAACTCTTTCTCTCCAATCCCTCTCTCCCAACCCCCCAGCAGCGACCACGGAACAGCAAGGCGGTGAGCTCGGCAGCACGCAAAGAGCACAGCCGCGCTTGCAGGCGCGACCGGCATTGGGGCGAGCACGCGGCGGCGCGGCAGGCGCGCGTGCGCGGGGAGGAGGGGAATCAAGGCGGAGGCCAGGGAGGTGTCAGGGGAGTTCGTGCAGCCGGATCTCGGACTTCATCGAGGAAGAGAGCAAAAACTATAGAATTCAACTCAAACCAACTCTAGACCAGAATTTAATCAAAGGTAAAACAGTGAATTTTCCTTGGATTAGAGTGTGTTTAAGCATCAATAATTGATTATAGGTGTTGTGCTCGGAGACAACAACCCTTAGAGGATCCAACCTGATCTCAATCACCAAGAACAATGAAAAACACTAGAAGAACAATCAATCACAAAAACCAGATCTAACGAGGTTCGGCCAACCTACCTACGTCCTCGGGGCAATTCACGGAGAGAGTTTTCTTTATGGAAGATGGATTACAATAGCTCTAGATCTCTATCAACACAAGAGAGTCCGCAGCTATACTTTGTCTAAGCACTAAACCCTAGAAAATTACAACCAGGGCTTAAATACATAACTTCCCGAAACAACAGATTTCGCCCAAAACCCGACTGTCGGTCGACCGGACCGGTCGACCGACTCCATCTTCCGGTCGACCGAGCCGGTCCACCGAAACAAACAGAGAGTTGGGTTGCTTACAGAGACCCTTTTCGGTCGACCGGTCCGGTCGACCGAAGCAACCAGTCGACCGGTCCGGTCGACCGATGCAACCTGGGAGCAAACCTGTGCACTTCGTGCACGTCGGTCGACCGGTCCGGTCGACCGACCTCTGAATTTTCTGCTGCTGCTTCTTTTCCTGCCTGCTGTTCCGTCGCCTTTCGTCGTAGACTCCTTGGCAGTCTTCAACAGCACCTGGCATGACTTCACTTCCTCTACTGTACTCTCTCCTCCAACAATTCTCCACCTCGGTGAAGATTGTTAAATCTGAGCCGAACACCGACTCGAAAGCGGCTGCACCAATCTGGTTGCCTACGTACCCCTTGCCCAAGGGATCAAGCCATCCGTAGTTCATCCAAATGAGCTTCGACAAGCTCACTTCACCTGAAGGATCTGGAGCAAGTCTTTGCAGTGTGCAAACTTTACTCCCGACACCACCTTTGTAAGCATATCGGCCGGATTCTCCGAAGTATGAATCTTCAATAAATTTATGTCATCTTCCTCCAGAATCTCCCGAACAAAGTGATACCTGACATCGATGTGCTTCGTCCTTGCGTGGTAGACTTGGTTCCTTGCCAAATAAATGGCACTCATACTGTCACAGTGTATCTTCAAGATCTCCTGTTCCACTCCCAAGTCATCTAACAATCCCTGAAGCCAAATCGCCTCCTTCATGGCCTCGGTCAAGGCCATATACTCAGCCTCTGTAGTCGACAACGCAACTGTGGACTGAAGTGTGGAGCGCCAACTCACCGGTGCCTGTGAGAATGTGAATACATACCCCGTCGTCGACCGGCGTTTGTCAAGATCACCTGCATAGTCCGAATCCACGTACCCTATGCATTCTTGCTTCCCAGTGTTGTCCTTCTCAAACACGAGGCCTACATCAACAGTACCCTTGATGTACCTCAGGATCCACTTCACTGCTTCCCAATGACCCTGACCTGGATCATGCATATATCTGCTAACCATGGAAACTGCCTGTGATAGATCCGGCCTTGTACACACCATTGCATACATCAAGCTTCCCACTGCATTGGCATATGGTACATGAGTCATATGCTCACGCTCCTGAACACTCCTTGGAGACATCTTCGCTGACAACTTGAAGTGCGGCGCCATTGGTGTACTTACAGTCTTTGTATCTTTCCCGATATTAAATCTCTGCAGTACCTTCTCCAGATAGCCCTTCTGAGTCAAGCTAATCCTGCCAGCTTTCCTGTCCCTTGTGATCTCCATACCCAATACTTTCCTTGCTTCCCCCAGGTCCTTCATCTCGAACTCAGACGATAAAGTCTTCTTCAGAGAATCAATTGCAGATCTTGACCTAGAAGCAATTAGCATATCATCTACGTAAAGTAGTAGATAGACATACTCACCAGATGGTAACTTGTTGTAGTACACACATGGATCATAATGACTTCTTGTGTACCTCTTCTTCCTGATGAAGCTGTCAAATCGCTTGTACCATTGTCTTGGAGACTGCTTCAAACCGTACAGTGATTTCTTCAGCTTGCATACTAACTCCTCTTTCCCTGCAGTTTTGTAACCTGTGGGCTGAGTCATGTAGATCTCCTCCTCAAGATCGCCGTGGAGAAAGGCGGTCTTCACATCAAGTTGGTCAAGGTCCAACTCGTTCTGTGCCACCAAGGCCAATAGGATCCGAATAGACGAGTGTTTTATAACTGGGGAGAACACCTCGTTGTAGTCGATCCCTTCTCTCTGTGCGTAGCCTTTAGCCACCAGCCTTGCCTTGTAGCGCACTTTGTCTTCTTGGAGTGATCCCTGCTTCTTAGCAAATACCCACTTACACCCTATGACTTTCTTCCCCTTGGGCAACTTGGTCAGTTCCCATGTGTTGTTCTTATAAAGAGACTGCATCTCTTCATTCATGGCCCCTTTCCATAACTCAGCTTCTGAACTAATTTCAGCTTCCCTGAAAGTAGATGGAATGGCCTCTTCAACAACTGGAAGTGCATGTGCAATCACCATGTCTGTAGTGAGCCAGCCAGGTTTCCTGGCATTCCTCCTTGGTCTTCCAACTGCAGTGGGATCTGGAACCGTATCCATAACCTGTTCCTGATCTTCTTCAACAACCTCAGCATCTTCTTCTGCAACTTGATTACCTCCCTGTGTCACCTCAGGAATGATTCTCACTGATACTGAGTCTTCTAGAGATGGTGGATCTGCATCACTCTCCACCTGCTGCAATTGCTCCTTGGTCTTCTCAGTCTCCACCTGCTGAGAGACTGTAGGCTTCATCATCGAGGCCTCATCAAAAGTGACATTTCTGCTGATTATGAATTTGTTGTTGTAATACCCCGTTCCCGGAATACGTACTTAGTTGCGTATTCAGATTTTCGGTCGTATTTTTTCGATTTGTTTCCTGTATTTATTCTGTATTATGAATTCCTTTTATGACTGTTTTGTCTTGGATTTGGATTCGTGGATTCGGAGTCAGCCCTAGTCTGAACCGAAGGCCCGATCCTAGTGTATTACTCGATTTGGTCCTTCCGGTATTCTGATTTGACCGATTTTAGTTTTAAATATCATTTTCCATTATTATATATTTTCTATGATTTTCTAGATTTTTTTGGAATTAAAATGAATTTCTTCAAAACCGGTGTCGGCCAGTGCCGCTGACCGATTCCCGGATTTTTAATTCTCAAACAGTTTGGAATTTCATGATGGTCCTTTAGGCTTTATTCCTTAGAATCATATTTTCTACCTACATTCTTTTTCTGAGGATTTTTGGATTTTATGAAAATTCCAACGGAGTCGGTAAATTATTGATTCCAGAATTTTTAGTTTTAAAACTATAAAGTATTTCTTAAAACGGCTTTCACGATACATCTTATAATATCATTTTCTATCTAAATTCATTTTTTGAGATTTTTCAGAATTTATCGAAAATTCACCGGTTTTGGTGTCGACCGGTATCGCCGGAAGATTCCAGGATTTTTAATTTGAAATCTACATTAAATTTCTCGGATCCGATTTCACCGAGCATCTTAAAATATTATTTTCTATTTTTGAGGATTTTTCGGAACGATTCCGAAACAGTCAGATTTTTACCCTATTTTAATAATATTATTTCTTTCTCTCTCTTTCTCCATTTCCTTTTCTTTTTCCTTCCCCAAAAGTCAACGGTCAAACTGACTCACCCCACTCCCCCAATCACATCATCCACCAACTCCTCTCCAATCACATCATCTCCCATCCTTTTTTATTTTCTTTTTCCTTTTCTTTTTTTCTTCTTTTTCCTTTTTCCTTTTTTTTCCCCCTTCTCTCCTTCCTCTCTTGCTGGCGCCCAGCGACCGCCGCCGACCCTCTCCCTCTCTCTCTGTTGGCCTCGCCGGCGGCCAGGACCGCCGCCGGCGGCCACTGGCCGGAGAAGGGGGGCCAGTTTCCCCCTCTCCCTTCTCTCTCTCTCTCAGATCTCCCTCTCTCCCCCTCTCTTCTCCCCTTCACTCCTCTCTCTCTCCCTCTCTGTTGAGCACGCCGGCGGCCAGGATCGCCGCCGGCGGCCCCTGTCTGTGGAGGGGAGGCGCAGCCTCCCCTCTCTCCCTCTGATTGGGCACGCCGGCGGCCCGGACAGCCGCCGGCGGCCACTTTGTGTGGAGGGGAGGCGCGGCCTCCCCTCTCTCCTTCTCTGTTGGGCGCGCCGGCGGCCCCTGTGCTGAGAGGGGGGCAGCAGCCCTGCTGCCCCCTGTTCCCTCTCTCTCTCATCTCTCTCTTCTCTCTCATCTCCCTCTCTCTCTCATTCTCTCTCACTGTTCCCTCTCTCTCTCTCTCTCATCTCTCTCTTCTCTCTCATCTCCCTCTCTCTCTCATTCTCTCTCACTGCAACCTCTCTCTCTCTCTCCAGATTTTCTCTCTCCTCTCTTTTTCTCTCTCCTTCTCTTTCTCTCTCTACTTTCTCTCTCTAAAAATTCCCACTTTCTCTCTCTAGGTTTCCTCTCTCTAAAAATCCCCATTTTCTCTCTCTAGGATATCCCTTTCTCTCTCTACATTTTCTCTCTCTAGAAATCCCTTTCCCTCTCTAGACTTTCTCTCTCTACACTTTCTCTCTCTAAAAATCCCATTTTCTCTCTCTAGACTTTCTCTCTCTAAACCTCTCTTTCTCTCTCTAATTCTTTCTCTCTCCTCTTCCCTCTACATATTTATATCAGGTTTTGTGGCGCATCCCAAGCTTCCGTGGATTTCGGATATTTCGGTATATTGGTGACTCAGGCGAGTGTTCTCACTCGCTACCCTCTTACTTCTTATTTCATTGATTATGTGCATGTTCTCGCTTTAGCTTTCATGTATTTTATTTCATGTGCTATGTCTTTTATTGCTTATACCATGCGTGGCCGACCCTTCGTGGTCGTTGGACTTTGGATTACTGTTATGTTTACACTTGCCCTACTACTACTTCAGACTAGTTAGTTGTATGCTTCCTTTTAACACATGTATATCACCTGACCATCTAGTGTATACCACCTGACCACCTGACTTGCTACTATTTGGTAAGACCCTATTGGTATGACCTGACTTACCCAGACTATTATCAATCTCTTGACGTAACTTGCTACCTGATTATTATCCATCTCTTGTTATGATTGGTTACTTGTTATATATCATCACCCTATCATGCTATCACTTTATACCCAGCATGATATACTTGACTTGTGATTATCACCTTTACGGGAACTTTACTTTATTATCCTGTATCATGATCAGTGACTTGCTTTCCTGCTTTACATGCAGTGACTTGACTATATGTATTTGTGTACTCCTGATTCCTGATCATGTTCATTTCCTGTTTTTCCCGTAAGGTGATAATTAAACTATTGAATCTTAAAATGGACCAACTTGTATTGGGTCGGGGGAAATATGCGGATATCGATATGTGTTCGTGTTTACAGTGGCTTTAGGTTGTGCACTATATTTCCGGTCTGACCTGTGGTACTCCAGGGGACCGAGGGGAGTGCTTTCTCCCTTTCCTGTTTACTGTCATGACAAGGGCATACATAAGTCCCTCCTGTTTAGCCTTGCGGCAGGTTCCGTCTTCAAGCAACGGAACAATCCTGGGCCGTGGTCCCGGGTATGCACGGGACCCACTGTAAACATAGTTCGTTGATACAACCGCTGATTTCCAATAACAACCTCGACTTGCTTATATATGGATGTATGTGAGTTGGCCGTACACCGAGACACATACCGAGATATATGGGTTAGACGAGTAATAATAAAGTGTCATAATAACCGGCTCTTTAAGTTGTAAGTAGAGGTATGTGGAATGGGACGCATACCAAAGCCTGCAACTTAAACGGCTATGAATCTGTGATGTGCCTTACCGTATTTGCTTTTCCCGGACTTTATATCGGATTTCGTGTTTTATGAGTATTATGGTAGTTCGGATTGGTTTTATTCGGATTCCCTGTTTTATGATTCTCATGCCATATCTATTCTTACCTGCTCTATTCTATCTGCCTCCTGAGTATTTCCTACTTGATATATGCATTATTGTGCTCACCCTGCTTCGCCACTTGGTTTTGCTTCACCACTCGCCTGGGGAGTATCATTTGACTCCCCTGGATTCTCACGTCCAGGTCCTGGAGCCCGGAGCGTGTGGATTTCTCCCTTTGCTGATCAGAGTAGCGCAGCGGTAGCGTGGACCTCCAGCCGACCGTCCTGAGCCACATCCTTCCAGGCCCCCTGTGAGTCTCTCGAGTTTTCCTTTTTAAACTCGTGAGTACCTTTATGCTGTTTTACTCTTGTACATCTGCTTGTATTCCCGCATTTGCGCATATTAGTGATATGATATTCATGTAATATTAGATCACTACTGGTGATAATTCTGTAATTGTATATATGTATTGGAATGTATAATGCACCATTTGCTTCCGTACTCTGATTCTTGTCTGTACTGATGCTTAGCGTATATACGGGAGGGTAGTTCTGACCTACGTATATACGTTGCAGTGACGTCCCCGTATCGCCGGGATCGGGGCGTTACAGGTTGGTATCAGAGCTTAGGTCAACTTAGGCTCGTCAGAGCTTAGGTCAGCTTAGGCTCTAACCTCCTCAGTACGTCCAGAAGGCAAATCAATGGTAAAGAGATTTGCAACTGGAATACATGAGTCTTGGTTATACATTCCAACTGCAAGTGCAGAGTTATCTATTTCTTGACTATCTTTCCTTTGATTTCAAATCCCTCCTTGACTATCTTTTCCTTGGATTCCTGATCTCTCCTATCCTTTCCCCGTTTTGGTTTTATGTTTTGGTTTTATGAAGCCTTATGCCAACTTAAGATATGACTAGACTAGAGAGGTAGTGGCTGGTTCTGGATGATGCTAGTATGTGATCTCTTCGGCCAATTCTATGAAGCTTGGTATTCTCCAGATCGATCTTGATCTGGCTATCTTTCAGAGGACAGCAGTCGGATTCTTAATTATCGGTCTTCTTTATTATGCTCAGGATTTTCGGGGTTTTCTTTATTACACAGCCACGACATCATCAGTATTCATTTATTTCACAGCCACGACATCATCAGTATTATTCAGCATTATTCTAAAGATTTATTACACAGCCACGACATCTTCAGCCGGAAATGCAGAGTATGATTTTTATTCAGTTGACTTGAGAGCCCTACCTATAGTGCTTCATATCTTAATTGGTATAGATTCCACCTTTGTCCCCTTTGTATTCAATTTACCCCTTAACGAAATTGCGAGGACGCAATTTTTTGTAAGGTGGGTGGATTGTAATACCCCGTTCCCGGAATACGTACTTAGTTGCGTATTCAGATTTTCGGTCGTATTTTTTCGATTTGTTTCCTGTATTTATTCTGTATTATGAATTCCTTTTATGACTGTTTTGTCTTGGATTTGGATTCGTGGATTCGGAGTCAGCCCTAGTATGAACCGAAGGCCCGATCCTAGAGTATTACTCGATTTGGTCCTTCCGGTATTCTGATTTGACCGATTTTAGTTTTAAATATCATTTTCCATTATTATATATTTTCTATGATTTTCTAGATTTTTCTGGAATTAAAATGAATTTCTTCAAAACCGGTATCGGCCAGTGCCGCTGACCGATTCCCGGATTTTAATTCTCAAACAGTTTGGAATTTCATGATGGTCCTTTAGGCTTTATTCCTTAGAATCATATTTTCTACCTACATTCTTTTTCTGAGGATTTTTGGATTTTATGAAAATTCCAACGGAGTCGGTAAATTATTGATTCCAGAATTTTTAGTTTTAAAACTATAAAGTATTTCTTAAAACGGCTTTCACGATACATCTTATAATATCATTTTCTATCTAAATTCATTTTTTGAGATTTTTCAGAATTTATCGAAAATTCACCGGTTTTGGTGTCGACCGGTATCGCCGGAAGATTCCAGGATTTTTAATTTGAAATCTACATTAAATTTCTCGGATCCGATTTCACCGAGCATCTTAAAATATTATTTTCTATTTTTGAGGATTTTTCGGAACGATTCCGAAACAGTCAGATTTTTACCCTATTTTAATAATATTATTTCTTTCTCTCTCTTTCTCCATTTCCTTTTCTTTTTCCTTCCCCAAAAGTCAACGGTCAAACTGACTCACCCCACTCCCCCCAATCACATCATCCACCAACTCCTCTCCAATCACATCATCTCCCATCCTTTTTTATTTTCTTTTTCCTTTTCTTTTTTTCTTCTTTTTCCTTTTTCCTTTTTTTTCCCCCTTCTCTCCTTCCTCTCTTGCTGGCGCCCAGCGACCGCCGCCGACCCTCTCCCTCTCTCTCTGTTGGCCTCGCCGGCGGCCAGGACCGCCGCCGGCGGCCACTGGCCGGAGAAGGGGGGCCAGTTTCCCCCTCTCCCTTCTCTCTCTCTCTCAGATCTCCCTCTCTCCCCCTCTCTTCTCCCCTTCACTCCTCTCTCTCTCCCTCTCTGTTGAGCACGCCGGCGGCCAGGATCGCCGCCGGCGGCCCCTGTCTGTGGAGGGGAGGCGCAGCCTCCCCTCTCTCCCTCTGATTGGGCACGCCGGCGGCCCGGACAGCCGCCGGCGGCCACTTTGTGTGGAGGGGAGGCGCGGCCTCCCCTCTCTCCTTCTCTGTTGGGCGCGCCGGCGGCCCCTGTGCTGAGAGGGGGGCAGCAGCCCTGCTGCCCCCTGTTCCCTCTCTCTCTCATCTCTCTCTTCTCTCTCATCTCCCTCTCTCTCTCATTCTCTCTCACTGTTCCCTCTCTCTCTCTCTCTCATCTCTCTCTTCTCTCTCATCTCCCTCTCTCTCTCATTCTCTCTCACTGCAACCTCTCTCTCTCTCTCCAGATTTTCTCTCTCCTCTCTTTTTCTCTCTCCTTCTCTTTCTCTCTCTACTTTCTCTCTCTAAAAATTCCCACTTTCTCTCTCTAGGTTTCCTCTCTCTAAAAATCCCCATTTTCTCTCTCTAGGATATCCCTTTCTCTCTCTACATTTTCTCTCTCTAGAAATCCCTTTCCCTCTCTAGACTTTCTCTCTCTACACTTTCTCTCTCTAAAAATCCCATTTTCTCTCTCTAGACTTTCTCTCTCTAAACCTCTCTTTCTCTCTCTAATTCTTTCTCTCTCCTCTTCCCTCTACATATTTATATCAGGTTTTGTGGCGCATCCCAAGCTTCCGTGGATTTCGGATATTTCGGTATATTGGTGACTCAGGCGAGTGTTCTCACTCGCTACCCTCTTACTTCTTATTTCATTGATTATGTGCATGTTCTCGCTTTAGCTTTCATGTATTTTATTTCATGTGCTATGTCTTTTATTGCTTATACCATGCGTGGCCGACCCTTCGTGGTCGTTGGACTTTGGATTACTGTTATGTTTACACTTGCCCTACTACTACTTCAGACTAGTTAGTTGTATGCTTCCTTTTAACACATGTATATCACCTGACCATCTAGTGTATACCACCTGACCACCTGACTTGCTACTATTTGGTAAGACCCTATTGGTATGACCTGACTTACCCAGACTATTATCAATCTCTTGACGTAACTTGCTACCTGATTATTATCCATCTCTTGTTATGATTGGTTACTTGTTATATATCATCACCCTATCATGCTATCACTTTATACCCAGCATGATATACTTGACTTGTGATTATCACCTTTACGGGAACTTTACTTTATTATCCTGTATCATGATCAGTGACTTGCTTTCCTGCTTTACATGCAGTGACTTGACTATATGTATTTGTGTACTCCTGATTCCTGATCATGTTCATTTCCTGTTTTTCCCGTAAGGTGATAATTAAACTATTGAATCTTAAAATGGACCAACTTGTATTGGGTCGGGGGAAATATGCGGATATCGATATGTGTTCGTGTTTACAGTGGCTTTAGGTTGTGCACTATATTTCCGGTCTGACCTGTGGTACTCCAGGGGACCGAGGGGAGTGCTTTCTCCCTTTCCTGTTTACTGTCATGACAAGGGCATACATAAGTCCCTCCTGTTTAGCCTTGCGGCAGGTTCCGTCTTCAAGCAACGGAACAATCCTGGGCCGTGGTCCCGGGTATGCACGGGACCCACTGTAAACATAGTTCGTTGATACAACCGCTGATTTCCAATAACAACCTCGACTTGCTTATATATGGATGTATGTGAGTTGGCCGTACACCGAGACACATACCGAGATATATGGGTTAGACGAGTAATAATAAAGTGTCATAATAACCGGCTCTTTAAGTTGTAAGTAGAGGTATGTGGAATAGGACGCATACCAAAGCCTGCAACTTAAACGGCTATGAATCTGTGATGTGCCTTACCGTATTTGCTTTTCCCGGACTTTATATCGGATTTCGTGTTTTATGAGTATTATGGTAGTTCGGATTGGTTTTATTCGGATTCCCTGTTTTATGATTCTCATGCCATATCTATTCTTACCTGCTCTATTCTATCTGCCTCCTGAGTATTTCCTACTTGATATATGCATTATTGTGCTCACCCTGCTTCGCCACTTGGTTTTGCTTCACCACTCGCCTGGGGAGTATCATTTGACTCCCCTGGATTCTCACGTCCAGGTCCTGGAGCCCGGAGCGTGTGGATTTCTCCCTTTGCTGATCAGAGTAGCGCAGCGGTAGCGTGGACCTCCAGCCGACCGTCCTGAGCCACATCCTTCCAGGCCCCCTGTGAGTCTCTCGAGTTTTCCTTTTTAAACTCGTGAGTACCTTTATGCTGTTTTACTCTTGTACATCTGCTTGTATTCCCGCATTTGCGCATATTAGTGATATGATATTCATGTAATATTAGATCACTACTGGTGATAATTCTGTAATTGTATATATGTATTGGAATGTATAATGCACCATTTGCTTCCGTACTCTGATTCTTGTCTGTACTGATGCTTAGCGTATATACGGGAGGGTAGTTCTGACCTACGTATATACGTTGCAGTGACGTCCCCGTATCGCCGGGATCGGGGCGTTACAGTTGTCCTGTTGGTCCCAGATCTTGAACCCCTTGGTTCCCTTCTTGAAGCCAACAAACACCCCTTTCTTCGCTCTCGGATCCAATTTGTCTTCTTTTACGTGATAGTAGGCTGGACATCCAAATATCCGGAGCGCATCATAATCTTCTGCAGCTTTACCTGACCAAGCTTCAAGAGGGGTCTTCCCCCCAATTGCAGATGACGGCAACCTGTTGACGAGATGGCATGCATACCCCAAAGCTTCAGCCCAGAACTTCTTTCGTAATCCTGCATTCGACAATATGCACCGAACTTTCTCTAGCAAAGTCCGGTTCATTCTTTCAGCCACCCCATTCTGTTGCGGAGTTTCCCTCACTGTGAAGTGTCTCTCTATGCCCTCATCAAGACATAGCTTCTGGAAAGGGTCTGACTTGTACTCTCCTCCGTTGTCAGAACGAAGGACCTTGACTTTTCTTCCCGTACTCCTTTCCTGATTAACCTTCCACTTCACAAACAATTCTAGGACTTCATCCTTGTGTCGCATGGTGTACACCCAGCATCGCCTAGAATAATCATCGATAAACGACACAAAGTAATGGGTTCCCCCTATTGATGCAGTCTTTGTGGGTCCCCATATATCCGTGTGAACATAATCAAGAATGCCTTCGGTGCAGTGTGAAGCTGTACCAAACTTCACCTTCGTCTTCTTGCCTATGATGCAATGTTCACACAGATCCAGTTTGCAGGTCTCTGCACCCTTCAGTAGCCCTTTCCTCACAAGAGCTTGCATAGATTTCTCCCCTGCATGTCCCAGCCTCATGTGCCATAGCCGGGTTTGATCTTCCTTCTGACTGGTCGAAGCTGCCACCTGCCCTGTCACTGTACTACCCTTCAAGTAATACAAATTGTTCCTGCGGTTGGCCTTCAACACCACCATTGAGCCTTCGTCATTTTAAGAACACCCTCTTTAATAGACACACCGAGCCCCAATGATTCCAAAGCACCCACTGAGATCAAGTTCCTCTTCAGCTGAGGGACATATCTCACTTCCTTCAGCTCCCTTACCATCCCGTCGAACATCCTGATAGGAATTGTGCCTACACCCTCCATGATGCATGGATGATCATCGCCCATGACGACCGAACATCCCTCCAGCTTCTCAAGACTAGTAAACCAATCTCGATTAGGGCATACATGATATGTAGCACCTGTGTCCAGGATCCACTCGTTTTCCCCCGAGTACCCTACAACAGGAGTAGTAACTGAAAACGAGAATACCGAAGAATCTGAATCTGAATCCTCTGCCTGTGATTTACTGCTAGCAGCCTTTGTCACTCTTGCCAGATTTGTCTCAGATTTTGATTCCTTCTTCTTCCCCTTGTACTTTGGACAGTCAACTTTCCAGTGCCCAAACTCTTTGCAATACATGCACTGGTCTTTCTTAAGATCCCTTAAGCCCGGTCTTGACTTCGATCTTCCTCTCACCTCCTTGCCTTTCCTTGATGAGCTCCTGCTTCTTACCTCCAAAGCCTCTGCTGATGAACTAGATCTCTCAGAATGTTTCTCATTCTTCCTTTTCTCATAACTCATCAGTGCTGACGATATCTCATCATAGTCTAAGGTTTGCCTTCCATTTAGGAATGTCATTGTAAATATCTCATACTCCTCCGGTGGAAGAGAGTTCAGGAGAACGACTGACTTGTCTTCCTCACTTATAATGGCATCCACATTTAGCAAATCCGTAAGAAGCTTTGTAAACCTGTTTAGGTGCTCATTTACTGTGCTTCCCCTCTGCATCCTGAACAAATACAGCTTACTCTTAAGCTGCAGCCTTGACTCCACGCTCTTTGTCAGGTACTTCTTCTCGAGGGTATTCCACATATCCTTTGCTGACTTCTCATGTTGAACAGAATATTTAATATCTTGTGACAAACATGAGCGAATCAGGCCACATGCCGACCTGTTCATTTTTGCCCACTCATCATCAGTGGTAGTGTCCTTCTTCTTCTCCAAAAGGATCGTGTCCTCGAGGTTCTGTGCATTCAATGCATCCATAACCTCACACCTCCACATCCCGAAATTGTTAGTTCCATTGAACTTAACAACATCAATCCTGGAGTTGTTCATTGTTTTAACAGACTTAGATTCCTCTGCCATTGAGATCCTTTCCTTGACCCTCTAACTATGCGGAAGATCAAATACTTGCAAAATAGATCTATTTCTGAGATAAAAAGGTGATTTTTACCTCTACCTTGAAACCCTAGCTTGAGTTTCTCACCAGATCTATTCCAACCCTGATTCAACGAGCCCTCCCTGCGTCCACCTGAGATCGACACACGATCTCCTTGAACACCAATGCCTCTGACCTGAGATCGACACACGATCTCCACCTGATCAGTTCTGGAGCCCTTCGAATCTTCAGAATATCCCAAGCGTAACCTGGAGCTCTGATACCACTTGTTGTGCTCGGAGACAACAACCCTTAGAGGATCCAACCTGATCTCAATCACCAAGAACAATGAAAAACACTAGAAGAACAATCAATCACAAAAACCAGATCTAACGAGGTTCGGCCAACCTGCCTACGTCCTCGGGGCAATTCACGGAGAGAGTTTTCTTTATGGAAGATGGATTACAATAGCTCTAGATCTCTATCAACACAAGAGAGTCCGCAGCTATACTTTGTCTAAGCACTAAACCCTAGAAAATTACAACCAGGGCTTAAATACATAACTTCCCGAAACAACAGATTTCGCCCAAAACCCGACTGTCGGTCGACCGGACCGGTCGACCGACTCCATCTTCCGGTCGACCGAGCCGGTCGACCGAAACAAACAGAGAGTTGGGTTGCTTACAGAGACCCTTTTCGGTCGACCGGTCCGGTCGACCGAAGCAACCAGTCGACCGGTCCGGTCGACCGATGCAACCTGGGAGCAAACCTGTGCACTTCATGCACGTCGGTCGACCGGTCCGGTCGACCGACCTCTGAATTTTCTGCTGCTGCTTCTTTTCCTGCCTGCTGTTCCGTCGCCTTTCGTCGTAGACTCCTTGGTAGTCTTCAACAGCACCTGGCATGACTTCACTTCCTCTACTGTACTCTCTCCTCCAACAGTAGGCCTATCCGTGAATAGGGTTGCGATACGGGAGGTGAATTGGACGAAATTATCACTGGGACACTCATCAGAAGCAAGGTGAGTAAACTGGGAATTAATTAATTCAAGTTAATGGATTATGATTACCGAATAAGGAGTCGTTGGATAAAAATTAAATATTGGGATAAAACTTGTACGTTGAATTTCATATATAAAAGTAAAACTAAGATTTATGATTATGAAATTTAGCATTAGTCCTTACAACATATAATCTAAATTCGTTAGTACCCTATATGGGAATACTGGAGATGACCCATGTAGTGGTCCCTCATGATTATGTGATTTGTATAATATTTGAGAAATTGCTTAAATTATAAATGATGTATGATATCAGCAATCTAGTGGGCAATGTATGCATATATGTGCATGTATGTGTGTAATTATTCTAATTCTAACCCAGTTAAATAGATGACACATCGGGTTACCAGACTTAGTAAGTTGGATGAGTGGAAATACTAATATCGTGTATGTACACTACATTTGATCCTCAGTGTGGGTGATGCCTCTCGTTAAAGATAAAAGGTATCTTGGATATGTCGACAATAAGTTATTATGTATATATGAACAGATTCGAATGAACTAATTTCTTATCCATATAAAATATTAAGACTGGTTGTATAGGTGTATGTTGCTTTTTTATGTTATGTGTTATGTATGTGTATTATCTAGAGGAAGGGGCCAGGCGGGAGCCGGTAGGAGGGGGAAGACGGTGACAAATTTTACTATGTAGGTATATATATATATATTATAAGGAGGAAGGGGCCGGGCGGGAGCCGGTAGCAGGGGAAGACGGTGGTGAATAATATGTGTATAATTATATTACAATGGAGGAAAGGGCCAGACAGGAGCCGGTAGGAGGGGAAAGACGATGGTCTATCATTGTATATATTATACAGGGAGGAAGGGGCCGGGCGGGGGCCGGGCGGGAGCCGGTAGGAAGGGGGAGACGGTGAATCTTGTCTTACTTTATAAATTGTGTATGATTGTAGCCGGTAGGAGGGGAGACGGAGAATCTTGTCTTGCTTTATAAATTATGTATGATTGTACTACATGTATGTATTATCGATTGTAATATTGTAAGAACTCACTAGGGCACAGAACATCCAAAGTAAAGAAGATTACTCACCTATGTAGTAGAATGTTTGTATATGTAAGGACATCTGGCGAGTCCACACGTCATTTAAAACTTGTATTATACTTGTAAGAGATAGTTAAGATTTAATTAAAAAAAATAGGATTCATGGTAGGTGAGACATCTACCAAAAAGCTAAGAAGTGTAAGAGGATCACATGATCTAGATAGAATTTCATTTTAAAGATGGTTCACCAATATCTACCCTTGCTAGTCGTAAAAGCGGTTAAAAATAAAATCCTAAAATCAACATTTTTTTTTATTTGTTTACTCATTGAGCTATCGAGCTCACTCCGTTCATTTCTTTATATTTCAGGTTTGGATAAGGTAAAGGGGCCGACATAGACTCCAGAGACTTGTGAGATAGATGCATGTTCATTTTGCACTACACTTATGTTATATCCTTTCCTCTATGTTTTCTTACTTTTGTTGCCCTACTTGTTTTATATGTTTAGACTTGGTGTATGTTAATGGGTACGTGATACTTGCAGTTTGAAACAAGAGCATTTGATGTAACAGATGAACGGTATTTTGGAGAAAGAATTTTTTGTGTACCTTAGTATTGAGGATGGATGGATCCTTACTCGCTATGGTTGGTATCATGTTTTATATTGTGAAAAATTTTGTGGATCAAAAGTGGATAGAAGCCTTGATTGTGAAATTATGTATAGGATGGGATTCTTACGTATATTGGATTATAAGCAAGCCTTGTGATTCGAAATTATTATATGGAAAATAAGTAAGCCGAGTAGGCTGAAATTATTGTATATGTATCAGGACAGACTCATATTTTAGAAGAGATAATGCTGAAATTTTTAAGAAAATGAGAAAATTATGATTAAATTGGGAAGTATTAGACTAATTTGAGAATTAAAATCTGGGACCGTTACATCTACCACTAGCAAAAAATTAAGCTAAATCACCATAAAACACAAGAATGTCAGATTTATCGTGGTTCGGTAAGAGTGTGTACGTCTATGGGGAGGATAAGAAAATTATATTGAAAAATAGAGAAGAAAATCCAATAATTACAAGAATTTTTTCTTTTACAACTCTCAATAGTGAAAAAATCTCTTGAACTTGACTTACCTTCAAAGATCATCTCCAAGGGGTTTATATTGGCTCATAGGATGATCCTAGCTTAATTCAAACTTCAACAATACAATTAGTACCGCTCAGAGAAAGAAGAAAACTCGAATTCAACTCAAACTAAAAATAAAACCAGAAAAGAAAATTGTCAGAACCACCATAAGTCAACTATACTCAAGTATAAATCGATTATGATGTGTATAGTCGACTATACTAAAGTATTAGTCGACTAATCTGAGAAAATTTGAGAACCTTACTTTCTGTTGCAAAATATTAGTCGACTATACTCAAGTGTAAGTCAGCTAGGCTAAACATAAGTCGATTAGTTTGGTTTATAAGTCGACTTATAATGTGCACAAGTCTTATACATGTCCGTGCTTGATATCTGAAATTTATAACACCTTCATCTGAGCCTGAATTTTTCTCCAATGAATATGAGACACTCAAAATACTAACAAAAATATCACAACGATGTTAGGAGAAAAAGAAAAAGATCAAGTTATCCCTCCTCCATAATATACAAAATGTAGAAAGAGAATCAGCAGGCGGGAGACAGTAAAGACATGAAAGGAGGGCGGATTTGGAGGTGATGGGGATAGTGGGGATAGGAGAATTAGATATAGTAAGGGCAGCAGAGAGAGAAGAGGAGGAGGATGAGGAGGTTGGGAAGGCATAGTGAAAGGGAAGGAGAGGCGGAGGCGGGGATGGTTGGGGGAGGCGGGGAAGAGGGGCGGCAGACGTGGAGGCTGCGTGGGGTTAGGGGATTTTTTTAAAATAAAATTTAAGTGGAAGAGGTGAAGGGTATTTTAGGCATTAAAAGCTCACGTATTTTTCACGTGCTTGTTTTCTTAAAGTGAGGACGGATGGTATTTACTTGAAATTTTGAGAAAATTTTCGTGGTGTTCAATTGAAAAACGTTGAAAGTTCATGATATCTCTATGAATTTTGGCCTGAATATCTATATCTCTATTTAAAACTGAAGTTACATGGGCCAGTCAGTTGACCAGCCTCGAACTCAAAGGGGCCTCACAATGCCACGATGAATAATTTTTGTTAGGTATGGAGACCATATAACTTTCCACTCCGCAGTTCTCACGCGCATAGAAGCACAAGTGCCAGCCTTCTTCTAAGGGGCGTGACGTGTCCTTAGGTTCATTAATTCATTGGGATGCAAAGTTTACGGGCCTGTTTGGTTACCTGCAAGTCGCCACAAAAGGCAAATTATAAATGGGAAATAACTTTGCAGTGTTAGAAAGTTTTGCCAAAATAAATTTTCAAGTGGGAAAATGTAAATGGAAAAATATACTGTCAAATGTATTGTTTAGTGCAACTATAAAGTACTTAAAATTAGAATTTAATTTTTATTATTTAGTTATGAGCTTGCAAGATCTACTAAACATGCTATAAGTAAGTATACATTTCAAGTAATTAAATTTAAAATAAATTTTTTATTTAATTAATATGCAAATAAAAAATATCAATATAGCAATAAAACATTAATCTAATAATTAAAAAAGTAAAAAAAAATTAATCTAATAATTAAAATAATTAATCTAATAATAAAAAATATTAATTTATTAAAAAACTTTAAATAAATAATAAAAAGATAATATAATAATAAAAAAGATTAATTTAATAATAAAAAATATTAATCTAATAATAAAAGTATTAATCTAGTAATAAAAATATTTATCTAATAATAAAAAAGATTATTCTAATAATTTAAAAAATAATTTAATAATTAAAATATAATCTAATAAAAAATAATCTAATAAAAAATATAAATCTAATAAAAATATAAATCTAATAAAAAAATATTACAAGTAGATATGCAGTTAGGTCATAAAGTTGCAAGCAGGTCCGCAAATGCAAATTTTATGGCCTAATTGCATATCATCCGAAGTAAACCAAACAAGTCCTAAGGGGTTGTTTGACTCATGGAAAGCAGACCCAAGAAAATGGGTGAGGCCACGGTGTTAGGTTTTCGGCAATTTCTACTAAAAAATGTTTTTCGTATTGTTCATGTAATTTTTGTTGGATTTTTTGTATTAAAATAAAAAGGAAAAGCTTTATTTTCAGATTTTGTTTTACTAAGTCAACTTTGACCAAGTCTTAGAATCTAAATCGGTTGAGAAAATATCTCAACTGCTTGGATTTTCTGTTGGAGCGGTTACAACAACCTGGGTTCTAAGTCTATAAATAGACCCTCACTCCAATAGCTACAGACACAACTCTTTTTCTTTTTCTCATCTTAAAAGAAAACCTGAAGACTACTCTTCGTGAGAATGGCTTCAGTGTTTAAAGTATTTTCATCTTTATTTTATGGGCAACTTCTTCATTTGAGCAGAGGCTCTGCCCACCGTCCTGGGCTGAGTGCTGGTGAATCCGGGGGATCCTTTACCGCTAGGGGACAAGGCCGATTCAACGTCTGGACAAGGAGACGGGCTTTTGATCCTTTAGGGCAGCGACGTCGCGACTGCATTCCCCAGGCCAGGTTCTTTTGTTTCATTTAATTATAATTGTTGTTACATGCTAGCATAACTGTTGTTTTATCTTAATTTTAATTTTAAAGATATTGCATGTTTTAAGAAAATAGTATAAAATACCCAACAATCTAAAGGATCAAAAATTATATATATTGTCTCTTTTCATTTAATCTATTTTGTATGCATGCTGATAGATGATGCTATCTAATTCTTGCATAATTTTTTTTTTTTTTTTTTTACCAGCTTTGCTAACAGCAACTAGTACGGCTGACATTTGAGTGCAACAAACCAAATTTTTATAATTTGTGCTAGCTATGAGCCCTGCTAAATTTTGGACTGCATATTCTCTAGATGAAAGAGATGTCTGTTTCCTTTGGTTGGTAATGAGGGCGTGAGCAATCTGGATCCTGTTGTCTGTTACAGGGTTATGCTATATAAAAGTTCTAAATTAGATTATTCTGCTGGCCCACCATAATATTCTTCTGGTTCTTTTATTTTTTGAGTAGTAGTGACTTGTTGCTTTCAGAAACAGAGAAGTAGCTTCTTACTTTCGTAGGTTATTTTTTGAATTAAACATTCCAACAGTAAGGTAAACACATGATCATTTTTAAGACAATATAGGTGGCGTCTGTTGCATCATAGAAAGGAGATCACTTGTTCAAAAGCCGAGGAATTTCAAACCAGAAAGTTGTTTATATCTGCAGTTCAATATGCATTCTGTCATGAACTCTGGTTTATTTTCTATTATGTGTAGGTTTTTTGGTTAGACTCCAAGTGACTTCTTATCTGAAACTCGTGAAATGTCTTTTCGTTAATTGAATTTGTTGTGAACTTTGAATACCACAATAGACATTTTGATTAGATAGTGGTAACCATTCTGCTATGACAAATATCCTGATACTTCAAGATTACCTGTCATGCGAGCCATGCCTTGAGAGAAATCTGGTACTGCCCAATGGTTTCATTCAGCTTTTCATATCTTTCTCTTTGCATATTGAGATTGGAGTTGATAATTGTCTCCCAGTCATACCAAGTTTTGCAGTTTCAACAATTCCTTAATTTATACTGATAAATATGATCTACATTCTGCACAATATCATTCCATCCTTTGGGGTTCTAGTTCTGAAACACACGAGGCAATGAGGAAATTTACCAAAGTGAGGTCATGTGCACTTCTGTGGTTGTATTACACTTTCCTGACTGTGTACTCATTAGTGTCATGAACATTTTTAGTTTGGTAGCATTAGATTGACACTAGTACTGCAGAAGTTAATGTATGACACACTTTAGAATGTGTTTGTTAAAGAAATTTGCCATTTATCCTAGTTGGTGTTTTCAAGTTTCACATTTGATAATCTGGTTAAATTAACAAATGTCCTGAGGGTAATTCCTCAAAGTCTTCATATTATTTGACTAGCTGCATGTGTCCACTGCGTTTGCTATATTGTAACATATGATGCTTAGATCATGCTAGTATTCTGGAGAGTTTCAATGTATATAGCTAATAAAGTAGTATGGGGTTTCTACAGTCCTTCAGCTCTTCCTCGCAGCAGTGCTGAATAGGTCGAATGTGAGAATTGATCCCTTCACTTTACTCTTGTTGTCATTACGTATAAGTAATGTTACCTAGATTTCTGGGCACCACCGGTGGTTGCTTGAGTCACCTACCCCAGGAGCCAACCTGGTGCTCAAGGCTGGAAATAGGGCCCACAAGTTTGGGGTTCAAATAGGCTGGTCTTTGCCACCAAGCGGTTCTTGTGAGTGCTTGATCCAATTCAGAAACATGAAATTGTTACCTCTAATAGGTTTGATATTTTGAGGGAAAATATCTCGTCATGTGCACTATATGGCATTGATATATTGATTATCAATGGGGTTTTTGAAATGGATCCAAGTAATTATAGAGCTTCATTTTATATGGTCTGCCAGAATTATTTCCAAGTAATTGTAGAGATTTTTTTTTTTTTTTTTGGAATATTTCCCCATTCAGAATTATCAATAGTTGAATTTGTGGTGAGGGAGCTACTTAAGAATAGAGTAATAACCTCGAGAAAAACTATTTCTCGGAATTGATTACTTGGCTTGGAGGGAATTCAAAACAGTAATTGTTTTATATGCTGATTATATTACTATAGCGACTCCCAAAAGCCTCTCATTGATTGCAAAGAGAGATTTTTTTTTTCCGTTTTAATTGAAGCGTTTGATTCTCTAATTTCTTGTCAATTTAGCTGTGGTTTTTGTCGCGGAGAGGCAGATGGTGCTTTGCTCGGCGGCGGCCGCCGGGATCTTGACGGATCAGTACCGGACGTTGCAGATCCTGCCCGGTGCCTCCGAGAAGGAGGTCAAGAAGGCCTTCCAGGCAGCTCGCTCTTCAGTATCATCCGGATGTATGCAAAGGGAGCAATTGTGGCATTCAATTCCATCAGATAAATGAAGCTTATGATATTATACAACACCATCAATAATTTCGAAGGTGATAGTTTCTTCTGAGTGCACCAAAACATGTAAGTAACTGCATTTTGTTATGCCGTAGGAAGTTGCCAGAATTAAAGTGATATATTCATGTCATATTTGAAGTTTCCATTCTCTAAAATAATGCCCGTTTCCATAAGATATTCTGAAAAGTGTGATGTTTTGATAGCTCTTTATTTATAGATCTCTCACAATGTTCATTTCTCTCCTGAAACTCAGTTATTTGTTGTTGTATTAGAAAATCATTCTTGGTGCATTTGATCAAATTGATGCATTATATTAGAGAAGGGCCATTACCAGGACAATTGTCGTTACATATCATTACTGATGTGTGTTCGACCTTGCCCAAATGGGCTGAAAGCAATTTTTTGACAAAGTGCCATGTTGATGAATTGTTGCCTATAGTGAATTTGATTTCTACTGTTCCTTGTAACTCTTGAAGGGATACCTTATATTAGTTTGATGCATGTTTCAAAAATCGGCCGATTCCAATATATATTGGCCATATTGTATCAAGTTTTGAGGTACCCGGTACGATATTAACCTTAATATCGGCCGATATTGTTGATATTGATGGCCGATATTGAAGATACTGATAATATAAACAATTGGCCGATACTGATAGAGACACCGATACTGAGATTTTAAACCATTCTTCATAATTTTATAAGACACATGATAGAAATGTTTGGGGGAATCTCTTGATTAAAGGGTTGCATGTACCAAAGAAACACATGCATGGACTTTAAAATTTTATTATTATTATTATTATTATTATTATTTTTTAAGGAATGTATGCTTAGTCGCAACTAGCTGTTCCTTTTGTAGTATGCCAACTACACTTGTTAGCCATAAAATTGATGTCAAACTATGTATGGTATTTATGATTTAAATATGCACTAAACAGTACATGACAACTTTGTATAACAATTTTAATGAATGTTTATGGACATCTGACCAAATGTGTATTATGTTCACACCTCAATTTGTTTGCCTAAATTTCTTGACTATTCTTTAGCATAGACATATATACTTTAAATATTTGAATAATCAAATACAATGTATATATGCTTTATCATAAACCATTATGGTATAATTTGTTCCTTTTGAAACTAAGGTTACAAGGAAAACTTTATGTTACCTTATAATTTCAAATTGGGATTCAAATTGGGGGAGACTCTGACAATTACTCAAAGACTTTATAGGTCTACTTAAACATGTCAAGAGTCATAATAATGTGGTCATGAAGGGTTAAATCTCTGACTGCCACAACTTGAAAATAAAGGCTGTTAAGCCAATTTCTGACCCTAAAAAACATAAAGTCATTCTGACTAAGGGTCTTTCTAGGAGTGTGGTCCTAGAATCATTGAGGGAGATGGGGTTAAGCCCATAGTAGAGTTCACCGACAGCGGGAACCCAACCTACTTGATTGGGAGCTCTTTCCATGAAAGAGGTTCAATGTGGTAGTAACAAGCTGGACTGGTGAAACTCGTGTGGAGCATCAACCCGGATATATTTATATCCTATATGTAGCGTTGTAGCTACTACCCCTTCTCTATGGTGAGATGCTCTTATGATACAGCTAGGTAAGGATGAGTTTAACTCTTAATAAGTCCAACGCATGTAGTGTGGAGGGTATACTATCCAGCTGTAGTACCCTTGGAGGACTTACCTACGTGAGAGGAACCGTGATGGCCGCGGTTGGGGGGGCAGGGCTGACCCTAGAAACTCTCATGAGTCGGTTATTGTGAGTATGGCCTTTAACGCTCAACCCGCTCGCTCAATAAATGGAGACTTACTGTGTGTGTCTTTTATCAATATCTGGTTAAAGAGGCCTAATTCAAGGCGTAGTCCATTATGTCTCTCAGGTGGCGATAAAATTCACTAAGGGTAGATTCAAGGCCGTAAGCTATCGACCCCGAATTCACAGTATGATGTTGCCCAAATTTTACTCGTGTTTTATAATTTGATTGTTATTTATTATTGATTTGTTTTATTATGCCTTCCCTGAAATTCAAGCTTTTGGGGGGGGACTGTTGGATTTTTTGTATTAAAATAAAAAGGAAAAGCTTTATTTTCAGATTTTGTTTTACTAAGTCAACTTTGACCAAGTCTTAGAATCTAAATCGGTTGAGAAAATATCTCAACTGCTTGGATTTTCTGTTGGAGCGGTTACAACAACCTGGGTTCTAAGTCTATAAATAGACCCTCACTCCAATAGCTAC
Source organism: Agave tequilana (assembly GCA_038442645.1). NCBI lineage: Eukaryota > Viridiplantae > Streptophyta > Magnoliopsida > Asparagales > Asparagaceae > Agave > Agave tequilana. Next base: position 92,896 of record JAVJIF010034487.1, read on the forward strand.
AGACACAACTCTTTTTCTTTTTCTCATCTTAAAAGAAAACCTGAAGACTACTCTTCGTGAGAATGGCTTCAGTGTTTAAAGTATTTTCATCTTTATTTTATGGGCAACTTCTTCATTTGAGTAGAGGCTCTGCCCACCGTCCTGGGCTGAGTGCTGGTGAATCCGGGGGATCCTTTACCGCTAGGGGACAAGGCCGATTCAACGTCTGGACAAGGAGACGGGCTTTTGATCCTTTAGGGCAGCGACGTCGCGACTGCATTCCCCAGGCCAGGTTCTTTTGTTTCATTTAATTATAATTGTTGTTACATGCTAGCATAACTGTTGTTTTATCTTAATTTTAATTTTTAAAGATATTGCATGTTTTAAGAAAATAGTATAAAATACCCAACAATTTTTGAGTTAGAGGTAGGCTTATTCTTTCAGTTTTCATGACAAACAAACAGCCTAGAGATCGATGGGGTCGACATTGTCAAAGGCAAAAACATAGTTTACCGTGACTCTCGGCACAAACAGTCTAGACCTAAGAGAAAAATTTTGAACAGCTCCCTTAATTTATTGTGCTCTTTCTTTCCAATCCGGCTTGCTTCTGGAGCCCATTGGCCTTGGCAGGGTTCTCATACAAGGGTATCATAATTTAGTTTTATTTTTATTTCATAATTGAAGTTTTAAAAAAAAACAAAATCAAAACAATTCTCAAGTTTAAAACAGTTAAAACAAGGGAGATTTCACTTCAGCTTTTTATGTCAAATCGTATTAAAAAAAAACGCAGTTTCATAATTTAGTTCGCTACAGCTACCACTTTCTTTAAACTAATCAGGTGCACCAACGTGTCAAGCGCAGAAGTGCTTCTCAGCGGCAAAAGGTTATGATCATGAGTCACAGTTCTCATATCAGCTTCGTCATCATTAGCAGTTTCTATTCACCTACATCAAATGATGCCTAATACTTTTCAGATGTAAAAAGCACATCGATCACAAACACAGTCAAAACTCACCACAAGCACGAACAAATGAGATTTTCAAAAAGATTGATTCTCAAAAAAAAGATTGGTTCGAGGGCTCTGCCCCTGAGACCCCCGGCAGGGGGTTCCCCTCCCTTCAACTCCCCACGACGGCCTGACCGTACAGTTCGATCCGCGAATTACTCTGCGTCGGAGTTAGGGTTGAGGGTAGAACAACGTCGGAAGTGATGAAGAAAGGTAAAAAAGAAAATGAAACTATTTAAAGAAGTGATAGTTAAAAAGAAATAATTTATGCTAACGTGAATGAGGTTGTATCGAATAAAAATAAGGGATGAGTTTTTTTTCTAATTATGAAAAGAAATAGATTGTTGTAGCAAAATTTCCTTAAATCATTTCAATTTTTGATAAGGAAAAAAATGTGCTAACAATGAGTGATATTGATGAGATTTAAATTCAGTTGATTAAGGTAGGAGTTTCTAAAAAATATCCAGCTAATGAAAGCTGGTGTTTTCAGAGGAAAAAAATCCAGCCAATTAAGACTGGTGTTTCAACAATTATCAAATTGATTAAAGCTAGTAATAATGTTGAAAGATATTTTAAGAGCATAAACATGGAATTACTAGATTAGTATGCTAATTAATGAGGAATATAGGGTAAATGTTGTGTATATTGTGCAATTAGCGGGGCACAAGTGTACATATTTGAGAAAATTAGACTAAAAAATAAATACCTAATTACTAATTTTCTTGAATTCCGCTCCTCCCATGATTGAGATATTAAAATAGCATCCAAATATGAGGTGGAATAAAACTTTTTTGCAAGGACAGGAGGCCTACAGTTCAAATCCTGCGTGTATCAAGCTATGACCACTATTTTAAAAGAACGATGGAATCTAGAAAATCATGCAAGTGCTCGAATTAGCTGTCAAAATAGATTAAAGTCCAAAAGATAATGTAAAACGAAACGACTTTTCAAAAGATACTGCTTTTACTTGAGAGTTCAAAAAGAGTTCTCTCTCGAACGGAAAATTTTTGAATTGGATTTGAAATTGATTGGCACAGTACGTATCTCATATCTTTTAACTCTCTGAGGTACATCAGAAATCTTTATCGAAATTCACGTTATTCATCATCAATCTCTATCGATAATTATGTCAACTTATCTTCCTCCACACTCAGAACATGCGACGCAACTCAGCATGAGCAGTTATGAATAGGAACAAATTTTTCTGCATGCAATCCTCACAAGTCAGCACCAATGATCGCAGTTATTACAACAAGTCGACATATGCAAATCTGCAGTTACGAAGATCTTGCTCGCACCATTTGTTATCATGCCAACAGCTCAGTCGCGTATAAGTAAACCGCGTTCTCCAACGAAGAAAAAGATTCAACCTAAAAAAACAAAGGAGCCCAATTCTTATTCTGACTAAAACCTACACTTACCTCTTAGATTCCTATAATCCTTATAACTGGAGAATTATAGTGAAACTCTTTTTCCTCCTCACGAAAAATCACCACCATAACGGGATTCAAATACATATTGAATCGATTGGCAAGACCAATTCCAATAATATTCTGATTTCGAGTCGCAATGCACCATATCCTCATATATAGATTGATTGTTTGCTAATATATGACTAATTGTAATTGTCACTGTAGCACATTCTTTTCTACATAAAATAATGTGCTAAACTGCTTGAAGAATTAAGTTTAAGCGTACAATAATGTGCTGAAATACTTCAAGTCTACGCGTGAGACACCCCAAAAACCATTTTCTTCATGATTTGAAATTTGGAATGAAGACCATAAAACTACCACTGGAACAAGTAAATTTTCCTCCAACTGTTCTGTTTGAGCGTCTTGAAAGGTCACTGCTGTTCTTTCTGAATTAATAACCGTTCATTCATGTAACTCGCGTGCAAGGTACTAAATATCAGATATCGGGATTGTGTCGGATGAAGGTTTTTCATATCGGATGTCGGATAAGGGGGAGATATCGAGAATACGTGCGCATATCGGGCATTCATGTCAGACATTATATATAATAAAATATTGATATTTAACAGTTCATTTAGAGTCATAGATATCATCTATCTAATAAAAATGATGTAATATGTTTGCAAAGACAGTAAAAAATAATGTACATTTGCACGCAGTCGTGCAATAAATAAGTTATTTCATATCGGGCGATATATCGAGCGATTTATCTGTCAATATTGGGCGATTTTATCGGCCGATATTTCAAATATCGGCCGTTTTTTGCTACAAACGATATGACATCATATCGTATCGACAGCATGTAAAAAAAAGGAAATATTCAATGATATCTCGACCGATATTTAAAACAGGGACCGATATTTAAAACAGGGCTCACGTGTGACTTTCTTCTCCTCCCTTTGTCACTGTTGACAGTTCAAACTGGTGAGAAAGAAACAAAAGAGAGAAGTCCATTGTCACAACTCACAAAAGCAATAGCATCCCCGCCTGTCTGGCAAGCACGTGATGTGTCAGTGATCAAATCCCTCTCACAAGGAAGCCAGAACAGCTCAAGCTGGAAAGGGAATAGCGAGAGCCACTCACGTGATCCCTCCACGTCAGCCCTTTCGAAATCTTAGTCCCAAAATCAAAAAAATCCCCATTTTGCTAGAGATAACATTTGTTTTCACATTAAATTATCGAAGACATGCAAAGGAATCTTATTGCTTCTTCTCACTAAAAAAACACCCAAAAAACAAAAAAAAAAAAACTGACAACAAACACAAAAGACAACTTGATCTGATTTTTTTTTTTTAAAAAAAGAAGAAGAAGAAAGCAGTAAAGACTCGCTCACAAACACTCTTTCTTCTCCATGGGCTTTCTGCACAGAATCATGTGCATTGGGGTGAAGATGCCGGTGTCTCCGCCTCTGGTCAGATGCATCGCGGTCTCGTACAGCATCTCGTGCACCTCCACAACTCCTTTCGGCGCGATGCGCAAGAATGTCATCAGAGTGACCAAAAGGTGGTTGCGCCAGTAGGCGATCCTCCCCATCTTCAGCCTCGTCCACCACGGCCCGGCCGGGGGCTTCGCCAGGTCCTCCTCGTCGACGATCTCGAACCCCACCCTTTTTGCGATCTCCGCGATCTCGTTGTAGGCCCTCAGCCCCGGCAGCGCGTCTCCCCTCTCGATCCCTTGAATCGTCTCCACGTGCTCCGGCTCCTCTCCCTTGTACAGCTCCGTCGTCACCCACTCGTACGACACGTACATCCCTCCGGGCTTCAAAACCCTGAAAATCTCCGAGTAGACGTCCTCCAGTCTCGGGGCGTGGCAGGTGGCCTCGATCGAGTAGGCGCCGTCGAAGCTCTCGTCGTCGAAGGGCATCTGGAGGAAGTTTCCGCAGACGACCTCGCAGATGGAGTCGAGCCCGGCCTTCTTGTTGTGCGCCCGGGCTCGGCCCACCTGGTACTCGTTGATGGTGATGCCGACGACGTTGGATCTGGACTTGGCGGCGATGGCCCGCATTGGCCCGCCGACCCCGCATCCGACGTCGAGGATCTTTTGGCCGGGTCGGGCGGCGATGAGATCCACGACCCTCTCTTCGTGGATCCGGGTGGCCTCACGGTGGGACTTGCCGGCGATGGATGGGGAGAAGTGGAAGGACTGGCCCCAGCCCCACTCGTAGATGTCGGTGACGAGGTTGTAGAAGGTGTCGACGAAGGCGGGAACTTTCTCCGACGAGTCGACGGTCTCCTTGGGGCGGCGGAAAAAGGACCAGTACTGCTTGTACTGGTCCTTGACCTTGTCGTTGGTGATGGATCCCATCGTCAGATCGACGGCACGCTTGCCCTTCACCTCGGCCGCGCCCATTACCCACAGGAACCAGTAGAGGACGCCGGCGCCGAAGACGCCGGCGGTCCAGAGAAGCGCCACCGTCTCCATTGAGGGATCTGAGATTTGAGAAAGAGGCGGCGACTGAGGAGGAAGAGGAAGAGGAAAGAGATGAGAATTGAACTGGATAGGATGAAGACGGATTTAACGAGAGGAGCGGATGCGGTAAGTTGTTCCTCGGAGACTGCGGGTCTGGGTTAGAGTTTGAGGCAGAGACAGAAGGGGGGCGGTATAAAGATCTGGCGGTGCAGGATAAAGGCCGGAAGATCTGGATCTGGATCTGCATCTTGCATGCGCCCTCGCGGGGATAGCGGTACTGAATCTTTTCGGGCTCGTGACGAGTCCAGACCTAGGAGTCACTATGTGGGGCCCACACCGTGGCCATCATTGAGCGTTGGTTTTTTTTTTTTTTAATTAGAGAAAAGATTTTGAATTTTGAGTTGCCGGCACGTGTGTGGTCACGCGTGGTTGCTTGGCGTGCCGGCAGAGAGAGCTCCTCCTCTTTTTCTGGTGCCGCCGCTTTGTTGTTGTCCTCATTTTCTGAAGTCTGATGATATTCCGATGCTTTTTTTTTTTTTTTTTTTTACATATATGTGAATGGATCTGTGGTTCTGCTATGCATTCATTCAATTCTGGGGCAGCTGAACCTGCTTTTAAGTAGAAATTAAAAAAAAAAAAAAAAATTGGGTACTTTCAAGTCTTCGTGTTTTTAAAACCCCTCAATTTCTTAAATTTGAATAAAAAAAATACTCTCACTGTGAACTGCTGTGAAAATTTTAATAGTTTTGAAAACAAATTACTCATTTATCCCTACTTCTCTTTCTTCTCTATCTGATTTATTTAATCCCATCTCCTTCTCCATTCTCTCTTCTCTCTCTCTCTCTTCTCTCTCTCTCTCTCTCCTGGCTTGGCCACAGTCGATGTTGAGATAGCCGTAGTCATCTGTGTCATCTGCGGGTTGAAATTTGAAGAGAGCAATGTAGATTTGTTTCATAATTTTCAGCTAAAACCACAATTGATTTATATTTGTACCAACACTACTTACAACTAAATCAAATACCCAACTTGTAGTACTACTCATCACTAAATAATTTACAGCCAACCATTTACAAGATGCAAATAATTTTTCACTATAATCACACACAACATTGTAAGATCCTTGTTGAGAGCTTTCCCACCACCATCTCATAACCCCCGTCTTGAGAGTTTTCCCACCATAAAACAGCGAGCCACTTGGCGAGCAAACTCAATGACTTGCCACTAGGCCATTGTGGGAACGTGAAACAAAGATTCTTACTAATTAGTAATTCACATATACGTCACATGTTTTTTATGACAATTTATTACTTATTATCTCCATCAATGTACCTTTTTTTCATTTTTTTTTCATTTTTTTAGAATTTAAGCATTAATATGGTTTGAGGAGCCGGATTCGTGCCTGATTATATCTTAATTTCATGACAAAATTTCAGCATTCGTTGTGGAATCCAAAGCTTGCAAAGTTTTTCATCATCTCATGTCACAATCTTTGCTGTAGATCCAGATCAGGTGCTTGCCAGCATGTTACTTGTTTGTCCCTTTCACTGTCCCCTTCTGATCTCCCATGAAAATTAAATAATTAATTATATATAATCTCTTGTCATTTGTATTGAGATTTTGGGTCGAACAAATAGTCCCACATCGGCTAGACGTAGGGATGTCCTTGGGAATATAAAGATTTGGTAACTCCACTTAAAATGTTAGTCTTTTGAGATGATGCCCCGAGTCCTTCAAGTAATATCAGAGAATCATAAAATAAATTCTGTTTGACGAGGGTCAGAGACGGACAGAATGTCCATGGCCAGGATTAGAAATGAGGGAGGCACGTTGGTCTCACGTGACCACGTTCAAGGCTCAGTTTTTTTGCCCTGAAGTTGATCGAATTTTTTTTTTTTTTTCCCTTTTTTCCCTCTGAACCATGAGCCCCACATTTTTTTTCCCTTGTCACATTCTTTTTCTTTGCCCTGAAAGCGGAAGGGAAAATTTGCTTCCAGCTTAGCTTTTTAGTGTGTCAGATTTTCTCAAATAAAGAGCAAAATCTGAAGAAATATGACACTGTATCAGCAGCTCCTTTTATTTGATTTGTTTTTAAACAGCCAAATATAAGTTAATTAAGTTTTTCTGTGGGGGTAACGATCTGCCTCTTTCAAGTTTGGATGTTGCTGGCTTTGTTTCCAGCTGTACTTTGTGAGAAAGGAGATCAATGTACCTTTCTGATTTAGGGCGTGTTTGGATTCATGAAAGTGGGAGGAAAATAAAAATGGGAAAACTCATTTCTCACTTTTCTTGTTTGTGTTGAATCAAAAATGAGAAATGGATTTTCATTTTCTCTTTTTCCTTTTACACTTCCTTTTTACAATACTATTTTCTCATTTTCAGAATGTTAGAGTTTATTTTGTGGTCATGTAAATATCACTTGTAATAAGTTATAACTTAATGCATTAAATTTGATGTTATGCAAATTTCACTTGCAGTCTAATTACAGTTCAAAAATGTCACTTCATAAGTAATATTTAATTTAATGTTATTTTGTGGACAACTTTGTGATCAGCTTTTTCACTTCCACTTTTATATTACTAACTAAACACTGTAAAACACAGTATACTTTTTCACTTATACTTTCACATTACAATCAAACATCGAAAATTTTATTTTCATAAATCTCAATTTTTCACTACAATTTCACATTTTTTACTCTCGCTTCTCACTTCTTATTTTCCTCTCACTTCCATAAATCCAAACACGCCCTTAAGAGTGGGAGATCCACAACCTTTACAGTCAAATTTTGGAGGGAGACTCTAATCAACTAATTCATTACACGGAGAAGACTCTTAATTAAGTCAAGTAATATGATTAGCTTTCCATAATAACACAATAAACAATATGACTCTTACTCTGCAATGAGACAGAAAAACAATTTTAATGATAATTAAGAAATTTGACAAAGCTTTAATATCTGTTTAAAGTGTAAGGATGTGAGACAAATTTGGACCGTTGATTGCAAATCAGTGTTCCCCAACAAATGTGAATCTAAATCCTATGAAGAAAAGATAATTTTTAAACTCTAGAATTTGATTGTTTTGATTCGGATGGATTGGGTTCATTCAAATCATGCTGGGACAAATTTATAGTAGTCCGAGTGAATCAAGAGAAGATGAATGCAAACAAGATACCAAAGAAGAAGGAAAAGAATTTATTTATTTATTAGTTTTATCATTCTTCTTTATTGGTTTTGACTTTATTATATTCCCTCAAGATGATGCAATTTGGACCGTTTAGGTCATGTTAGCAATTCAAAAAAGGAAAAAAAAAAAGAAAAAGAATTAAAATAACTCTCAAGTATATCTATACTTGATCTTAAACGCGCTCTATGTAAATGAAATGAGCAACTCACAATTTTGAAGAATCATTTCATCGAATAGAAGAAGATTTTATAAACACATTTAGAATCTCACTTATCAGAGTCAAATGTTGAAGAATTTTCTCAGGAATATCAAATATAGATCTATATTAGTCCGAGTGTGGGCGAGAACATCTTGAGGCCAACATGATATGTACTTCAACTTTTCATTACATGTATAATCATTTGACATGAAAATTACTTTTTACTTTTATTAATATTAAACCGAACATGATACTAATTTTAATATCTTCACTGTATAATAAAAAAAAAATACACGGATGATAAAGTGGATGAGATTCACGAATAATGAGCAGAATTCGTTCTAGAGCATACTTAGTAGTAAGTATTTTTAGTATTTCATATATTGTGATACGTGCTTGTTTCAAGTTTCATATTTGTGATATATATTTGTTTAATATTTTCATCATCTTTTGAAGTATTCATCACTAGGGGGAGGCGCGAGTGAGACCGGCTGGGCGACATGCGCGTGAGACCAGCTACGCACGAGGAGAGCCGGTCATGTAACATGGCGAAGATTCAGATACAATACTATTGATGTGTATATTTTTTTGAAATTTATATTTGACTTTTAAATTGATCATTGTATATGTATTATTGTGTGGGATAATTGCATATGTATATATACTATGTGTGAATGATTGTGAATGATTTTAAGTTGTGTGTGTCGATTGGATAATTGTATCAGAGCATATTCTTTCTTATAGAGGAGGTTTCTATCAAAATTTTTAATACATTAGAATGAATCTCATTTTTGGTGTATATATATTGAGTTTTGTATTTCTGTGTTGTGTTTGTGAGCTGCACAAACTATTTTTTGAATATGCATGGTTTGTGAATAGAGCGGCACTTTATCTATGAGAGCGGCTCTCTGTTTTTGAGAGCTGCAGCTCTCTGTTTTTGAGAGTTGCTCTTTGCAGTTTGTTTTGTGAGAGAGCAGCTTTCTGCATTGAAATTTTTAAAAACCTTAATGTCGGCTTCGAAAGGAATCGTACTTTTAAAGTCGGTTCTCTTTCAAAACAGGCGTTAAAAGTAAAGGCTTTAACGTCGGTTCTAATAAGAACCGACCTTAAAAGTCAAGGTTTAACGTCGATTTTCGTAGTAAAACTGATGTCTTTTCTCTTATATGACAGCGATTTTTTACTGCCGTCATATACTTGAAGATATTTTTACTCTCACATATAAGTCGATTTTTTGGATATGTTTAAATTCGATTTTTAACAACCATTAAACATATTTTCTGCACTAATGAGTTGTTATTTGTGTAGCGCCCTAAATTTTTCCTAGTCATGTCTTGTAATTTAACAATAAGAAAATAATCTACAAGATATTTACTATATTTTATTATATATTTGAGAAATAAGGGTTCATAATTTTTATCCATCATGTGTCCTGACAAACCGGTCCGATAGAGAGTCAAACACGTGAGAGCACAATATAAGTTGGGATTTTATCTAACCCAAATGAAAATTTAAGCTGATAGGTAGAGGCTCAACTTTTTGTATATGCATTCTATGTTTACTCAATTATCTGATATGAGACTATTCAGATCACACATAACTCAATAACCTCCCTCTTCAGGAATATATGAGCCAACAGATCCTTCACAACACAACGAGCAAGAGGGCATAAGTCCAACCCCTAAGTAAAAAAGGATAGGAATTACATTAACAACTCAAACGGTACGTGGGCAGCAATAACATAAGCCACATACGGCACCAACACCCGTGGCTTTTGAGCATCGGATCCAAACTCCCATCAAGTCACAACCCGGCTTTGATATTAATTTGTTAGGCAAATCGGTCCGCTGGGGAGTTAAACAGGTGAAAGCACAATGTAAATTGAGACTTTATCTGACCTTAAAACTTAAGCTAATAGATAGAGGCCCAACTTTCTATTTATACAATTTATCTTTTATTCAGTTATCTGATGTGAAACAATTTAGATCACCGTGTAACTCAAAACATAGCCATACCGTCCTCTAAATAATTATTTCTAGCTCCGACTCAGTTCATATCATTGTTTATTGCCATTTGATTTTTTTGTTTGGAGTCAGAAGCTAGAATGCGTGAAAATGAACCAACTCTGTTTCACTCCAAACAAGTGGTCTAGTCTAATTAAGTCATTCTGAAACATCCTTGGACTGCCGTTTCGGGCGTGTGTGGTTGCAAGAAAGTGGGCGGAATTATGAAAATGAGGAAGTATCATTGCTCACTTTCTTATCTATCTAAATACCGAAAAAAAAAATGAGAAAACTCTTTTTCCTTTTTTCTTTTCTTTTTTACACAATCACTTCCTCACTTCGAGGGTGCTACAGTTAATTTTGAGGTCATGGAAATCTCATTTATAATAAGTTGTAACTCAAAATAATTAATTTTGTGATCATGTTAATCTCACTTGCATTCTAATTACAATCTAATTTTTATTTTTCTTAATTAATTTTTATTTTAATATTATTTTACGGTCAACTTTGTCGTCAACGTTTTCACTTTCACTTTTACATTATCATCCAAATACTAGAAAAGACATAACATTTTTCAAACCACACTTCCCAACAACATCTAAACACCAAAAAACTCACTAACTAATTCCCAAGTTTTAAAGGGAACTATTACAACTTCTTCACTTCCTCACTTTCACCCCTAACCAAACAGCCCCGAAATACATTTGTCATGAGATTTAGCTAGGCATGGCCTTGTAATTGTGGGAGATTATTGGCAGGTGTGATGCACGTGTTATGAAAAACAATTAATATCTTGATAAGAAAAAAATTTAGTTGAAAATATTACTTAAATAAAATTAAGATATTAATACAAAAATACTCTCAAAATTAAATTATAATTGAATAACTTTTAATCTAAATGACACGTTAAATGTAGCATGATAACAATTGAAATCTATTAAGAATTAGCCTTATGATAGTATTCAATACCGAGAGTAACATAGAATTTTATATAGAGAGGGAGAGATTTGACAGTAAACCGTGAGGTAATTATCTCAAAAATTTACACTAAACTCTAGTAGAGATGTGAGAGTTGGGCCCTCAAAAATTTACACTAAACTGTAGTAGAGATGTGAGAGTTGGGCCCTTGAATCATCCAAGATGCAAGGCCTATGAGATCATGAGTAAGATTGTGACACGTAAAATTAATTAAGATGCATTCATAGTTGCTGTTTCATTCATCAAAAGAAAATTGACATACAGTTGTTTGATTCAGCACATTGTAAAAATAATTACTATATCCTTGACGAACAAAGTTTGAAAGAGTAGATTTTATTCGAGATAGACTCGTATAGTTCTGAAAGGAATCGACCCGAATCCTTCACGCTCAAATACAATCATACGTCATTCATTCATTTTGTTGATGTTGATCTATATTATTTCAAATATATATAAATAAAATAAAGTATTTTAATTTTTTTTGCACATACATCAAGTAGGAAAAAATAGACGATCTAAATAATGAGTTGGTTAGTTTAACAGTGTAGAACATTTAGAAACCTAACAAAAATTAGCTTGTTAGAGTTTTTAAATGTTTAGATCATGATCAAATAGCCGGATCGAGAATTTATATGTCTAAAAAGATAAATCTAACTAACTCACTACTTTCAATTGTCTATTTTGCACCGCTTGGTAAATGGATAAAAAGTATTCAAAACACTTGATTTTTTATTTCTCTTTACTTTAAAGAGTGTAGATAACTTCAACGAAGTTGATTTTGTATTTGAATGTCGGATGTTGTTGGTATATGAGTGAAAAAAATTCGGGTCGAATTCCTTTCAGAATTACCCAGTGCCCGTCCTGAAGGTGAGCTTCTCTGAAGACGGGGTCTGAGAGTACATTTCAACAACAGAGAGCCATAAGAGAAGCTCTAAATTCGGGTCGAATTCCTTTCAGAATTACCCAGTGCCCGTCCTGAAGGTGAGCTTCTCTGAAGACGGGGTCTGAGAGTACATTTCAACAACAGAGAGCCATAAGAGAAGCTCTCTTGTCTTCACACCAGTCATCTTCTTCGTCTCGCGGGGCTCTACAAATGCAGTCACCACCTGGAGCTTGATCTTCTTGAAGGTGTGATCCTTCTTCTTCTTCTTCTTCTGAATCAACCAGATGAAGCCAGCTGCTCGGTTGTAGCCAAAACTCCTGGATGTCCTCCAAATGGAACACACCCTTCGAGAGGCAGAGCTCTTCGAGCAGTCCGAGGGTTTTGTTTTCTTCTTGCAGATGGCATCTCCATGGTAGACCTCAGCACCCTCCCTGTAGCTCTCAATAGTCTGAGATGCCATTTGTTTAGACTGTGAGAAGCAAAAAAGTTCAAATAAGTACCAATTATGACCAATGCTGTATGAATGAAAGCATGAGAATGAAGAGCAAAGGCAGAGAAAAATTCCATATCAAGCAAAAATTTACATAAAAAGCAATGGAAAATGAATTAATCTCAGGCATTTTGCTTTGTAGTCCAGAATACAATAAACTGTTCAGTTCAAGTAAAAGGTTTCTATTTCAAGACACTGTTGGAAATAATACTTTTTCTTGAACGATCACAAACTGTTCCAGAAATCTTCCTTGGGTGCAGCAGCTACAATTGCCAGAGAAGCAAGGCAGCGGCACTGCCAGATTTCAGTGAAGGTGTTTGGTCAAATTATAAGTATAAAACACTCGCGATGTTGCAAGAAAAACAGTGCATGCTGCTTCTCTCATGGCCGCACAGCAATCGCAGACTTCACAAACGCAGCTCACTGCAGATGGTTGATGGTGATGAGTAACAACAAAGGACAGCACACAGCAGCTCATCATAACACTTTGGGAATAAGACTTCATGCAGCATCCTTTCATTCTTGCTTCATTTTCTGGTTGAACTGGGATATGGCACATTCACCGAGCGCTCCCCTCATCCTTGTTGCTCATTTGTGGTGTGTATTGACTGGTCGAGGATGGAGAGTATCCCGGTGCAGTTGGCGAGTATCCAGCACTTGGGCTGTTGAACAAACAAAAAGCTATAAATTTTTCTGTCCTGTCAAGACGGAAAAAATCAATCCTCCAAATAAAAACACACCTGTACTGTGGAGAGCTTGGACTGTAATCTGGGCTCACGCCAGAATCATATGGGCTGCAATGAAGTGGGAAATGTTAATAGAGATGATTATGGTCTAACCAATTATACTCAACTGCATATCAATATTTAAAACCCATAGTAGTAAGGCCAGTGTATGCTATATCCGCCAACAGGAAGTAGTACAGGAATGTTTTCTGCAGTCAGAAAGACCTGCAGAGGTGGTGGCCAGATGGGATGGCTTGTGCAGGTGCAATAGTGATAATTTGCCCTTCCACCCCGAGTCCGGTCGAAATCTTAAGTCACACATTACAACATAAATGACATGACAATTCTCATGCCCCGCGACACTAGGGATGAGAATAGACGTGTCCAATGGCCCCCATTGGACATGTCCAATAGAAATTTTTCTATAGGAACATGAATTTTCTCATTTTCTTATAGAAAATTTTTTTATATGGACATATCCAATGGGGGTCCATGGACACGTCTATTCTCATCCCTACGCGACACGGCGAGAGTTGAATCCAAGCGTATCTAATCCTCCACACCAAGCTAACAAGTAGCAGATGTCCCACTAACAACCAAGACATCATAGATCAGAACTTAAAATCAAATCCCAAGGGCCAAAGGTTGAATGTCCAAAACATCAGATTATTTTGTTGCTAATTATGTAAATGGAAATGAATACATGATCTGAAGGTTCTGAGCAGATCATCTTACTACATTGTTATGACTCCATCGTATTAATTATATTCCTCACTTCACTGCCACGTTTATGAACCCCATATACCCATAACGAGAACAAGATGGCCTGATCCTCTAGAGAACTGTTTACTGAATTGAGTTAAATTCATTGGAGTACTGTTAAACCTCAATACAAGCTTACAGCTCCTCTACTTGCATAATATCTTCCGTGACCATCATCCAATAATAAAAATGCATATAGAATTTATGTCATCGATCTGAATTCTTTTTTACTTATAAATAGTTTCAAACCCATATGATACTGTTTATCTAGAGAATCATATGGTATACTAAACAATGCAGATGCTGATCATTGATAACCAAAGTTATTCTGCTAAAATCATCATCAATCATGATCAAGAATGAAAAGAGCAATGATTATACACCAACAAAAACTGAGAACATTACCTTGTAGGGCTGTATGTTGGACTTGGAGGAGAATACGAAGGAGATGTCGAAGAATAGGTTGGTGAAGTTGGGCTGCAACAAAAACAAAAGAAAGATGAGCATGTAAAAAAACCCAACTAAATTTTGGAAATCCACAGTGCAACACTTGACAATAGACTAAGCTATTATGCATGTCAAAAGAACAACAGAAGTTCTGCAATAGACCAACAAAGTATGCTTCTCTTTACCTGTAATTTGGAGAACTTGCACTGTATGGGCTGGATGGTGACAGCCTTGGACTGCTTGGGGAGTATGCAAGTGATGGACTATATTTTGCAGAAGGTGGATTGTAACTCGGAGACGTAGGACTGTAACTTGGGGAAGTAGGACTATAACTTGGAGAAGTTGGACTGTACCCCGGAGAAGTGGGACTATAAGCAGGTGATGTAGGACTGTATGAAGGAGAAGTGGGACTATACGAAGGCGATGTTGGGCTATATGAAGGGGATGTAGGACTATATGATGGCGAAGTTGGACTGTAGGATGGCGACGTGGGACTGTATGCAGGAGATGTTGGGCTATAGACAGGGGAAGTGGGACTGTAAACTGGGGATGTAGGGCTGTAACTAGGTGAAGTCGGACTGTAACTGGGAGAAGTGGGGCTGTAACTTGGAGAAGTGGGACTGTAACTGGGAGATGTGGGGCTGTAGCTGGGAGAAGTTGGCGAGTAAGATGGGCTTGTAGGAGAATAAGCAGGGCTAGTTGGACTATACCCCGGAGAACTAGGACTGTAAGTTGGGGAGGTGGGACTATAACCAGGAGATGTGGGGCTGTATCCTGGAGATGTGGGGCTATAACCAGGTGAAGTTGGGCTGTACCCCGGTGATGATGGACTATACCCAGGAGAAGATGGACTATAACCTGGAGAAGAGCTGGGAGAGAAGGCCATGCCACCTACATATGGAGAGAACTGGGCATCTGTAATAGGTGAAGAGCGCACATTTGGACTGAGCAAATAGATTGGTGACATCATTCCTTCGTGATATGGTGTTCCCGAAATAGGTGATCGGGACGGTGTCATGCCAAAATCCAAGCCATCCATGTAACTGGGAAGCTGGAGCTCGATAGCCTGTTGCAGCATTTGATCATTCAAATACAAGGCACAGCCCCCTGTACCAATTGGTGCAAGCTGACCTAGCATGATATTCTCTGTAACACCTCTGAGATGATCTGCCTCGGCATATACAGCTGCATCCAAGAGAATGTCCACAGTTTCCTCAAACGAACATCTCATCATGGGGCCAGTGTCATTACGATTGATGCCATGCCGGGTGATGGCCATTAAGTGACCTCGGTAGGTCATAGTGTCACACACATTGGCCAAGTGACGATAGTTCACATAAGACCCATCGAAAGATATGACCACTCGCAACTCATCAAGGAGTGATTTACGGACAGCTTCAATTCCAAGAACTTCAATCACTTCAATCAGGTGGTTGCTTGTCGTCCTGGTTGGATCAACATCTTCATGACACATAACTGCCAACAAATTGACTCCTTCAGTGTCAAGCGTCCACTCCACATCAGGTTTAAAGCCTTCATTTTCGTCAAATTTATTTAACTACCCGGACTTGATGAAAACCTTGTTTATATCAGGGATTCCTCGAAGAGCCATTTCTGTAAGCATATTGCTTTCTATCTTTTTGAGAAAGACATCATCCTCAGCAGATTCATCTTGCAGTTCCCCCTTAGGAGCATCATCATTCATGATACGGATACGAAGGATGAGTTTCTCTGCATTGTCATCATTAAAGATGCATGTAAGATCATCCTCGAATTCATGGTTGATCTTTTCCGCAATGTCTGCCATACTCAGCTTTTTGTCTACCATCATCTCCCGATTTAGTTCAATACGAAGAAGCCATGGAGATATCTTTTCAGGAGCAACCTCCTCATCAGGCATCTCATAGTATGAATTAACAAAATCAACATCCTCCTCAATTATAGTACTCATAGGATCGGGATCATACCACACTTCAGTTGCATGTGTCACACTACGCAAAGTAGTGTATTCCAAGGCACATTGGACATTCTTAGCCAATTCTTTCTTCTTGCTGACTTCAGGCTTCAGGAAGACCGAAAGAGAAGGTGTTTTGATTTTCTTAGCAACATTTATAATTTCCCTCAACCTGGGAACACCAAGAGTGACATTCTTGGCACTTACACCAGCATAGTGGAAAGTGTTCAGGGTCATCTGAGTGGCTGGTTCTCCAATAGACTGAGCCGCTACACAGCCAATCATTTCACCTGGTGCTACCAGTGATTGCAAAAAGCGAGATTCTATTTCACCAATAACCCATTCAAAGGCTTCACGGGTAAGCCGATATTCCTTCAATACTCGCTTACTAGCAAATGTACTGCGGAGCAATATGTTGAACAACAAAGTGGCATTCTTCTGCGCCTCGATGCTCAGAAAATCATCCCCTGGAACAACTTTCAGCCTCTCCTGGAGCTTATCAACAGCTTCCACAATCTCCATTGGGTGCATATCAGATGGTCTTCTTGGATCAACCTTGAACGTCTTCTGTGCGTTCCAGATGAGTCTCTTGAGGTTCACAGGCATAGGCCATGTGTTATCACCAGTAGTGGCAATATCTGTCCCAAGCTGAAAACGATCAACTTCTAATTTCTGAACCTCAGCATCAAACACATTCCTGAACTCACGAATTGTCTTCAAATCCTCAACATGCTCTGGTAACATATAACTGGGGTTCCATCGATCATCATCAATTTCATACCTATAAACATTATCAAACTCTTTCTTTTTCATCTTCAGAGAATCCAATTTCTGTGACTCAATCCACACTGCGTCCATCCCATCTTCTCCATAAAGGAACTGAATGACATCACCCAATGAATTTCTAACGGTACCATCATATTTGACCATGATATCCTCCATAGCCTTCACGAGACGTCTCTGAATATAACCAGTCTCAGAAGTTTTCACTGCAGTATCAATTAAACCTTCCCGACCACCCATAGCATGAAAGAAGAACTCCTGCGGAGTCAATCCTCGGAGATACGAGTTCTCGACAAAGCCACGACTTTCTGGTCCATAATCATCCTTAGTAAAGTGGGGCAGTGTGCGACCAATGAAACCATAAGGGATACGTTTTCCCTCGACGTTCTGTTGTCCCACACAAGCAGTCATCTGTGATATGTTAATGAAACTTCCCTTTGATCCAGCAGTAACCATTGCCTTCAAGTTGTTACTCTCAGATAAGCTCTTCTGAGCACTACTTCCAGCATCATCACGAGCTTTATTCAAGACCTGATGCAAGAAAATTGTTATATAGAGAGAAAACTAGAAACAGCTTAGACGGAAATAATCACTATTCAAGCCCACCTGGTTCACTTTATTCTCAAATGACTCCATCATAGTTCTACCCGGCTCAGGTTCTAATTGTTTGTCTTGAGCCAGCTTAATAAGGTCTTTCACATCATTTTTGGCCTTAGAGATTGTTTCATTAATTTTCTCCATAGTTGCTGCATCTGCAATTGTGTCCCCGATACCGATACTAAAGGCGTTTTGTAAAAGCCAATAGTTTACGAGCCACTGCGTGTGGCCCAGAAACTTGCGAGCAGCATCCGGACCAACCTCTTCCCTGCATAGTTGCATGCAAATTATAAGGACATAAGATCAAAAGCACTTGAAATGAACTGCATGCAGATATAAAAGCTAACACTTCATGCATACCAAATAACATGAATAAGACTTCCAGTAGATGTTCCAAGGGTTTTTTTGCACAGAGTGCCTGTCAGCAGGTCCCCTTTCTCTATTCTAACTTGGGTATCTCCTCGAGTGATAAATCCCGATTCAGATTCCGAATGCCATGCTGAAGTTCTTAACAGGTTTATCTGCTTAGGAATGATAAGATTAAACACTTGCTTCCCCGTCCACAGAGGTCTAGGCTTCAAAATGGCTGGTGCAGGTATTTTCCCATCAAAGTCTTCCCACCACATCAAAATATTCATAAATACATCCTGCAAAAGTTTAAGATAGACAAGATATATTAGCACTGCCAAAATAACATTTAGACTATAGTAGTTAAAGAAAATTAAAGGTGTAATTAACTGAATGAGAATGAAAACTGGGATCACCTTTTCTATGAAAGTGTCTCTTTTGGTGATCTTCCGGCATCCCAAGAGTGTATCCTGGACAATACCCATAACAGGCCGATTTGCCTGAGGTGACACAATGCATTTAGGTACCATCATCAGCTCCAAAACTTCAGCTCTAGTATCAAAGGACTGAGGAACATGCATATTCATCTCATCTCCATCAAAATCAGCAATGTATGGAGAAGTAACTGATAAATTTAAACGAAAAGTGGAATATGGCATGATTTTAATTCTGTGTCCCATAATGGACATTTTATGAAGGCTCGGTTGTCGATTGAAAAGGACAAAGTCCCCATCATTTAAATGTCTCTCTACCTGTGAACCAGAAAGCACACAGATTGAAACAAGTTGAAACAGAAAACAATAAAATCACAATGGAGGAAGGAGGCTTGCCTTGTATCCAAGCTCAAGATGATGATCACTACTTTTTTTCAGGTAACGGAGATCAAGCCTTTGGCCATCTTCCCTGATTATGTACTTTGCACCAGTCTTACCAGGGGGGGATGAGGACCATATTCTACAAGTTCCTTCAGTCTGACAATAGATGAATAAGTTTCAGCTAAAGCAAAATGAATAAAAGGAACATGAGATATGGGAACTGGCGGCAGTCAGACATGATAGAAAAGAAGATGAATAATACCGTTCAATGTTATATGGAGTCACAGTTTCTGGGTATGTCAAATTTAAGGCAATGCTCCAAGGCATCCCCAGCTGGTCAATGTTAATTGTTGGGTCAGGGGTAATGACGGTTCGTGCTGAAAGTCAACACGCTTTCCCATCAAATTCCCTCTTATACGACCTCCTTTCGCTTTAAGTCTACTGCATATAGACTTGATAGGTCGTCCTGAGCGCTGTGTAGCCTGCACTTACAAAGAATCAGTAGCTCGAACATATGAACAGATAACCAGAGGAAAATAGTGTACGTCATAAGGCATACCCTTGGCTGACCAGGAAGCTCATTATCGAAATAAGTTGCAATATGAAATTGCAATAATTGGGCAAACTCCGTGATGATGTGAGCTGGAGCTCCATTCCTCTCTTGGCGTCTCAAGTTCTCATTGTGTCTGATTATCATTGCCAGCTGATGAGTCAAATCATCCTATTGAATAAGAAAATACAAGCGCCAACATTAGGGAATATGATCAGACTGTATGTAAGAAGCATTAAATTCACATACAAAAAGAAGTTCACTATAGAAATGCACTCCCAGTCAGCTGGCCACATAACCCCAAAGCGACTTGAAAACTCATTCCAAAACATGATAACTAAGATGCAATTCCAAATAGCCCCGTGACAACATGAATCGCTAACATAAAATAAATGGTAAATGCCTATAAGGTCTTTGGTTGCCCATATTTCAAAAAAGAAAAAAGGAAAAAAGGAAAATGCATAGCATCTTAACTTCCATAAAATTTGATCATGACGATGAAATGAAATACACTTACCTCACTTCTAGCAGAGGTGTCCATCATAACAGATGGTCTTACTGGAGGTGGTGGAATGGGAAGGATATCATCCAATCTGGGCGAGCATATTTCGGGTTCAAACCTAAGAGAAGACAATCCTCATCGCTTATCCTCTTAAGAACACTAAGAACCTGGTTATGTTCAAAACATTCAAAAGAGGAGAGTTAGAAATTTTACAGACCAATGCAACTGCGGCGTAAATGGCATCCGAATTGGAAGAAAAAGAAAACGAAAAGTTGCAGTAGAGGGTACCCTCTCTGCAGAAAGCTGCTGCTGTTTCCTTTCAACGGGTTCAGGAAGTTGTTCAGGGTCATCAGATTTCTTCTTTGGAGCTTTGTACTCTGCAACCATTTTCATACCATCAATAGTGATGTTAGGTTGTTGAGCACCACAACCACCTCGACTCTTCTTTATTGGTTCTTCTGAATCTTGTTGACCTTGAACATCAATATCATATCCACCAGCACATTTTTTCTTGCTTTTACAGGCATCATAAATCCTCTTTAATCTATTCTTCGGATTTCTAATTTTCAGAGCCTGCTTGAACCGTGCATCCTCCTGAAGCACAGCAAAAAAGAGTTGGTAACTAGAAGACTTCCGTAAACAAGATCAAAACGGAGAAAAATCAGCAAAAACATGGTCATATGCCAGAAATTACAATGGCAATAATAGACATGCAGCTATCAGAAATTATGTACTGTAAGAAAAAAAATGAACAAATTTACAATTTCCAACTAAAGGCTTTTATGTAGTTCATAAGAACATCTGGAAACAGAAATTGATATTAGTGTAGATATCATTTATGAATAGAAAGTAATATCTTTATAACTATGAAATTAGTACAAAAGATCTCATTCCACTACTATTTTCATTCTTTCCATGCCAGGGCCTAAGCTAGTTACCGCTTGACTGACCATTAAAAAACCAAACTCACTTCCATCATTTAGAAATATCCTTCATTTCTAAGGCTAGAAAGTCTCCACTTATACGGGCAAAAAATGCATTTGATCCATCAACTATCAGTGAAAAAAAGGAATTATCTTCTGTCTATGAAGCAGCTTGCCACGAAATATACAACTGAAATTAATCTTCACTTTTAGTAAAGACTTCATTTCCGACCAACTATTTCCGGCTGTAAATCTTCTTGAATTTAGTGTGATTCAATTCGTGAGTTTTGTTTTGCAAAGAGGAGTCACTTTCATGGTTCAACTCAAGACTGGTACTATAATTCGATCAGTTAGACATCAACCCTCGACATGAAGTCAAAGGTGTAAACTTGCGTGGGTTGTGTTTCTAATTTTAGGTAGGTTTTTTAGTTCTTCCATTTGGCTGAATTTAACTCTTCCACAAGACTTTGGTTATATTAGTTTGCGCTGATGTCAAAATAATAAGAAAATGTTAACCTAAAATCTTGAAGATCTACTCAAATCATTGTGGGAGAGAGAAGATAGAAGAGATGGAAGGAGGTAGCACAGAAATCGGATGACAAAGGAGCGAGAAACAGTGCATGGAGCAGACCAGAGGTGCTCCGGTCGACCGGTGGAGGAGGCCGGTCGATCGGCCCGGTCGACCGGGCGTGCACAAGAAGGAGCGGTCAACCGGCCCCGGTCGACCGACTGAAGTGGCTCTGCTCTCAGGTAGGCGCGGTCGACCGGGCCGGTCGACCGTGGCATGGGTCGGTCGACTGGCCGGTCGACCGACAGGCGCGGCTGGACTTTCCTTTTAGGATTCGAATTTCTTTTCTGGGTGGGATTGAATCCAACCTGGATTTCTATAAATTCAGGGACTTTGTGGCTATAAATAGAGGCTAGAGGCCTCATATATTGTATCACTAAAAATCCCTTACCTCTCTCAAGTTTCTCTCTTGTATTAGTTGTATTGATTGTTGAATCAATAAAGATCTCTCTCTCCCTTGCCCCG
Source organism: Agave tequilana (assembly GCA_038442645.1). NCBI lineage: Eukaryota > Viridiplantae > Streptophyta > Magnoliopsida > Asparagales > Asparagaceae > Agave > Agave tequilana. Next base: position 114,939 of record JAVJIF010034487.1, read on the forward strand.
AGGACGTAGGCACGTTGGCCGAACCTCGTTAAATTTGTGCGTTGATTGCTTTTCTTTGTTAGTTGTTGTCCCTGTTGCGTTGGTTGTTTCTCTGGCTACATCGAATCTCCGCCAGGAGAGCGTATTCTTCAAGGGTGGTTGTTGTGTTTTTCTTCCGACCCCGCTGCGCACAACAACCATCCCCAAAAAGTCCTTCATATTTTCCAATTAATAAGTTTCGGAGGTAAAATTTACGAACTCATTCAACATTAAGAATTATGATAAATCATCTAAACCAAACTTTCATTTGTCATCATAATAAAGGAGCAAAAAACATCCATTTCTATCTACCTGCTCCATTTAATACTGAATTATCACAAGATACCTCATCGGCGAGGATTTTGGAGCAGTTGAAGCAAACGCAACGCATAATAGCAAGCACGGTCTTCATGAACCCAATATGAAACATGGGCTTGGCGAGCTCCAGGTGCCCAAAGTGACCGGGGCACTCAGCCATGCTCGCAGTGCAAGTCTCGCACTTGAGCTTGCGATCGATGGTGCCGAGCCTAGGATCGCTGAGCCCACCGACCTTAGGCTTCCCCCTTTCCATCGTCTCCCCGTGCTCCACCTGGACCACCGACATTTGCCTCTGTCCAAATACAAAAACAAAAAGCGATTGAACTTGAAACCCTAGATTGAAGAATCGAGAAATTGAGAGGGCAGATGATTACGATCTCGTCGGGGCTGAGTATGCCGAACTGGACGGTGCGGACCTTGGCCACTTCGGCCGGTGCGTAGGGGAACCGCATGTCCATGGTGGCTCAAAGATTGGGTTTCTTCTTTTTTTTTTTCGATTTTTGACTGATTTTTCTTCTGTTGTTTACAGTGAGATCGGAAAGCGGTGAGTATGAATTTTTTTTTTTTTGCGTGGGAGGTTTTCTGGCGGGTTTTTGGATCGCTATTTCTCCCTTTGTGAAAGAAGCGGAGGCCGCGAGAGCCGTCGAAGAAAAAGACAGATAGGGAGGGTTGGGGTTGTATTTATAGACGGAGAGGGGGGCGCAGAGGCTAGGTTTGGGTGGACTTGTGGGTCCAGAACTGTGTGCTAATTTGCGCTGGGGAGTCCAATCATTGATTTTGATTGATTTCATAATAGCAATTATTGTAAAAGTAATAACAATTATATTATTGTTGTTATTATTATTATTGTTGTTATAATACCAGGCGTCATGCATGTTAAAAATATAAAAGGAAATTAATAATAAAATATAATTACATGCTTTTATACTAATAGTATTATTAAATAATGATACTTTCTTAGTCTAAATATTATAGTAAGATTGTTAGACAATTATGATTAATCTATAACATAAGGTATTAATATGAATATGGATATTAAACTAATACTTGCATAATTTAACTATTTAAGCATGAGATAGCATATAAAGAAAAACCATGAAAAGTAAAACATAATTATTAATTGTAGTTATGTCCAGAATGAAATATGATGTATGAAAGATAATCATAACATTATAATTCTGATATGATTTTTTTTCAAAATTTCAATGTTCCATTATGATTTTTTGTATGTTTTCTTATGCTAATTTGTGTATTTTTTTAATTGGAAGAATAGTTTAATAATCTATATTTGCTTTGTTTGATAGTAGTATAAATTATGTTAATATTTCAATAATTTTAAAAAGTTAACACCAGTAATGATGAGCCAGTGGATTTCTCTCAAATTTAATCAAACATAAAAGTTCAATATTAATTTTCCTCAGTTAGCTATGGGGATTTCTCTAAAAAAATATATATTTCTTTTTGATGAGAAATTTAGTTTGTTTTTATTTTGTACACAATTATTTTAGATATTTTATTTATTATTTACTAATTTTAACCTTAATTGGTGAGCAGGCAGTTTCAAATATGAATAAAATGATAGACGCACACATTTAGATAGAGATGAGAGCAATCAGACACGCACAGAGAAAGAGGCGGGCAAGATAATGGAGATTACAAACAAGATGTTGTTGGATATCGATTTAAAAGGAATTGAAGGCACCAGACAGATGAGATTTACAAAGAGGATAAATATTTCAAACTTTTTTTTCCAATTAAGAAAATCTAATTACTAAAATAATCATGTCTAGTTAGATTAGCTAAAGTTGTTAAATTAAATAGTTCATATTCCTTTTAAGTTCAAAATTGACAGCTGGATTCTTTAGAATATTCCAACAGATACTTTTTTTATAGTAGTACGGATATTATTATTATATTTATTACTACTGCTACTGCTACTACGGGCACCCATTAACAAGGACTTGATGGGCTTGTTTTTTTGAACAAGGTCGTAGATGAGACTTAAATATGGAACTACCCACAAGCTGAAGGTACACCTAGAGGGGGGGGTGAATAGGTGTACGACTAATCTAATGAACTAAATGCAGAAATTAAAACTAAATTGCAACTACACTTAATGCAACCAACGAGTGTAGCCGAATTCCCGGTGAAGGGCTCTGAACTAACTCCTCTTGATTCCTCGGAATAAGAGTTGAGGCGCTATATGAAGCTCTCGTGGTTAAGCACAAGTGAGGCACACACAAACAAGCCAAGCATATAATGGATGTATGGCGATATAAATGATGCAATGGCACAATATAAAGAGAGAGAGTTATAGTCAATGGATCAAGCGCAAACAACAAGATTTGTTTCGAGGTTCGAGCACCCAGCTCTACGTCCCCGTCTTCACCCAGAAGGATTTCGAATCCACTAACTTGTCCACACAAGACTCCCACACAGGGGACCTCCACTGAGGATTTGGGGTAAAAACAACCGGGAGTACACAACTCCTCTCTCAACCAATACAACCTCTCACTAGAGGCAACACAATCACCACTTCACACAAGAGGGGTAGGCCCTTAACCAAACAAACACAATCCACCTCATACTTGAGGGATTCCAACACCAACTCCACCTCTCACTAGAGGGAGCAATACACAATCTCAACCTCTCATTAGAGGGAGCCAACCACCACTCCAAATCAACCTCTACCCAAGAGGGAAACACAAAGTAGGAGGGTTACAACAAGGTGGTATATTTCAACCACAAACACCTTTTTCCACCAAAAAAAAGATCCTATAGATAGGATAGGAGATATAGCTCAAGTGTGGAAAACAAAGAGTTTGGAAATCAAAAACTCAAAGAAAAACTCTAGGGAAAACTTTAGATAGAATAAAAAATAAAGATCAAGTCAATTCTCAAAAAATTTTCTTTTCAAATGATTTTCTAACTCTTTTAAAAACAAATAAAGATGAACCCTTTTTTGCTCTAAAGACACTTTTGAAAACTTGTATAAAACACTTGTAGATAGGAGAATTTTTGGCTCTTCAAATCTTAGTGTAAAACACCTCTCAATGGGGTATAAATAGCCCCATGGAAAAACTAGCCGTTGGGGCTGTTTTTCAACCCTGGAGGCTGGCGGTCGATCGGCCCGGTCGACCGTCAACGGTCAAAAATTTGACCGTTGGAGCCTTCCGGTCGACCGCCCGGTCGACCGGGGCAACCCGAGAGTGGGTTGCCTTCAGTCGGTCGACCGCCCGGTCGACCGGCCAAATCCAATGGCCTTTGTGCACGTCTCGTGCACGTCCGGTCGACCGGCTATTGGTACGGTCGACCGGTCCGGTCGACCGCCAAAGCCTGGCATAAACATTTAAGGGACTGAAAAACTGGATTTTTAATTCTCAAATAAATCCCATAAAATCTCTAAAAATTCACAAAAATAAGTTCAGTATAATACTTTGATATACAAACATGTGTGAAAAATTTGAACACATATTTCAAACAATTTGAACCATTTTTGTGACTTAAAAATTTTGCCGAAAACCAAAAACTGTATTTTCTAAGACTTGGATTTTTCAAATGGAAATTCGATTTCTTCAAAACTCATCCAAATACAAAAACATGATATTTAAACAATTTTTAGGCATGTAATATATGGATATACTCTAATATACATGAAATAGATATATATCAATGTTTTTGACTTTTAAATCTGAAAATATGTTTTGTTAAAACACAAAACTCCAAACACATGAATAGGCATATCAAAATAAGTTTGTCTAAGATATGAAGCATACATATATATATAGAACAAATCTAATATATATTAAACCATGTAAACTTGTTTTGATACTATCTATTCATGAAAACTAAGATCGGTTAAACCAAAAACCGAAAACCAATAAACATGAAAACTTAAACAAGTGTGTGTTGTGAACTTGAGCATATCACACTATCTAGTCTTTACAAATGGATCTAAACACAAAAACTAAACTATTTACCGAAGTCTTCTTGACGAACTCCGTCTTCAAGCCGACTCGATCCAAACCGTGATCCACCGAGCTTGACTCCAACGAGTGCTATATATGATCTTGATGCTCGGGCTCTTGAATCACCATGTGAGAAGCTCCAAAACTCCTTTGTTGAAGCTAATCACCTACTAATATCTTGGCTAAAGATCTGAAACTAAACATCACAAGATTATTAGTAAACATAACTTCATGAGTTAATCATCATCAAAACTAGAGTGGAAGGCCTCTGGGCCAACAATCTCCCCCTTTTTGATGATGACAAAACTCATGGAGTTATATATGCATGGATTAAAGTTAAGCTTCAAAGAAGCTCCCCCTTAACTCTTGCATCACAATAAATAATAATATATGGAATGAAACACATGAATCTAAACAAACATGTATGCAAATATAAGGAGATAAACTTGCATAAACAAGCATGAAACACATCAAATCCTTTTCTCCTTTTTGCAAAACAAAACAATATGCATAAACAATTTTCCAAAACATGCATATATACTGAAATACTTCTCCCCCTTTTTGTCAATCATCAACAAAGGGGTTAAAGTAAACACAAAAGCAATATTCTCCCCCACAAAGAGGTGAACTCAAATCAATCAATAAAAGATATATGCGATATACATTCATGAAGAGGAAGACGCTAAGTTAACTTCCCTACATACATGCATTATATGAAGAAAGGATGACAAGCCCTAATTCACATAACACATAATATGCAATGCATAAGAGGAGATGTTAAGCTCTCCTACACACGTGTACCACATAAAGAAGAGTTGTCAAGCTCCTCAATATAAGATACACTCAACATGAATTTATATGTAGAAGAGATGTTAAGCTCTCCTTGCATATAGGCAATATAAATCAAAACATTTTTAATTTTCTTATTAAAACAAAATTTTGAGATATCTTAGTAAATCAAAATTTAAGATATCAATTGTAAATAAACATTACAAATTTTAAATTTTTTTAAATTAAGATATCACAAGATATAGATACCATATAAAATAAAATCATTTGTGATACCAAATTGAAGGTAAACAAATAAACATCTTGATACCATTTGAAAGTATTTTTCATTTTGAACATATGATACCAAATTAAAATCAATATTCATTTTTCAATTTTTTTTCATTATAAAGTATGGGAGTGGAAATCAAAGGTAAACAAAATACCAATTGAAAGATAAAATGTAAATTTTCTCCCCCTTTATGAAATACCGAATAAAACGATACATAAGCTTGTATTAGGACACCAATTGAAACATAATCAATTGAGATAAGATAGTCATGAAAGAAATCAAGCTTAGCATAACCAAAATTTGTATTTTCATATATATCTTTGAGCACAAATAAAGCATATATCTATATGAAAAGTTAGATACCAATTGAAATTGATACTATATGAAGTGTAAGCATACATATATCAAAAACATCTATATGAGTAAAAAAAAATGTCAATATTGATACCAATTGAAACGATCCAATGATACCAATTGAAAACATAATATGATCAAGTGTATAACTCATATTACCTACCACCCATTTCTTGCACAAGTTTAAAAGATTTTCAATAATAAGCATACAAGGCATGGTCGCCCAACCAACCGCCCTTAAATAGGTAGGGGTTTTCAAAAATAGGTTTGAAGATAAAGTATGTTTGAAAACTCTACCATATGAAGAATACGAACTAGTTATATGAAAAAAAATTTAAACTAGTACGAAATCCTTCAAGTAAAGAATAAAACAAAAAATATATTTCATGAAAAACATGTAAATCACATGATCATTAAACACTCAATGATCGATAAAGCATATATACGACTCATGAAAACAAAGCATGAGTAAATAAGAAAGGTGAGTGTACAAATAAAATGTGAAGAACATAATCATGAAAGGTAGGCAATAAGCTCAATTGAAATTCCTTTAAACATGAAAACATGAAAATCGTCAAAACTAAATTTTCATTAAAACAATTTATACTTCATGGCATATGTATGTTTTGTCAAAATAAGAAGTATACATACATATCTCTAAACACAATTGAGTCCATAATAAATATTTGCATGAAAAGCAAATGACTCAAGCGGTATACATATATATCTTAAGGTTTGACAAAATAGACATATACATGAAGTGAAAACACATGATCATAAAACATGTCCAAGATGAGGAATACAAGTTAAAATGTAAGAATCATCAAAACTAGGCTATACTAGTACATTTAACAAGCACAAATGAGCATTTAAGTACAAACATATAAAAGTCTATTTGTGGCTCACTAGATGTATAAGTATATATCCAAGTTTTAATGAAAACTAACATCCAAACATGTAATCAAATCATGAAGCATAAAACGAGATATAAACCAACATGATAAACATAAATACGATGTAAATGCACATGCATTAGAACTATGATATACATAATAGCTAAACAATGGTGAGAACACAACATATGGGTCCATATAAACATGGATGATCTCAAATGCTATACATGCATGTCAATGATCTAATAATCATGGCATTTAACATACTAATTAAAACATTCTAAAACTCAATAATGTGGAAAGCATGTATATATCAACGGGAGTTAGAGATCGATACCAAAACCGATGAAGGCACCTCTCTAGTTCTCCAAACCAAGGTGGTCCTCCCACCAAAACTTCCCCTTGAAAGTGATGCATCCAAAATGTCCTCATGAAGCTCGGAACGCATCCACTTCAAGGCACCATCACTCTCACGTCATGCGAGAGTCCACACCTACATCAAAAATAATAGGGGTGGTCTTTGGTACCCATACTCTTTTGGGTACATGGGGGTTAGCACCTTTCCTAACCCAAACAAATTTAGTTGCTAAATTTACATCATTATCTTATCATAGCAAAATTTAGTAAGGTGGCCCTTACGTCCACAATGTGTACAAGTGTGCACATGAGCATACATAGTGTTGTGTACATGAACGTGTGAAGCATGTGTATGCCGTGGATGGTGTGCATGCAAAGATGGAACTTGTTTCTTTCGAACCAAAGATTCCAAGCGTGTATGGTTCATGGCACAATGGCTCAAAGTAGAGCCCAAACAATCAATATTCTTCTTTAACAAATTTATATCATTTTTAATTATAGAAGAAGTGTGGCATGCAATATGTGAACTAGGTGAAGCTATACTAGCATGGCAAACATGTGAATCTATATCATTTATCAAAGAAGCATTTTTCTTTAAAACAATTTCCAATTCCTTGGAAATAGAAGCAATTTTCATTTTTAAGGAATCATTTTCTTTTAAAACAAAATCAACTTTTGAAGACAAGTTTTCATTTTTCTTCAAAATTATTTCACAATCATTTTTGTTTTTCAAAAGTTCATTTTCTTTTAGGGCAAGTTCAAGTTTAGATTTCAATGAATCCCTTTCATTAGAAATCTCCACTTTCTCTTGCAAAATCAAGTCTAGTTTTGAAAACAAATCTTTATTTTCATTGTTAAGTCCTAGACTTTTCTTTTTCAAAAGATTGTATTTTTCCAATAGTTTTTCACAAACAATTGAAAGTTCTTCATTTAAAGCATTAGGATCCACATAATCATCACAAGAAGAACTAGCATCATCATTATCTATTTGAGATTCCGAATATATCTCAAGGAAGTCATTCCCTTGGACCATGTAGCAATGTTGCTCGAATTCTCCACTAGATTCATCCTCCGTTTGAATTTGAAATTGAAGCTTGAAGGAGGTTAACGTGTTCCACACTGCAAAGACGGAATCACAGTTAGAAACTAAGCACATATATTCTTTATTAAGCGTGCTTCTAAGTGCCTCAAGGGCTTGTGCATTGGCCTCTATATGCTTGCTATCACCAAGATAGGATTTCTTAGTAGCGGCAAGGAAAACATGCAAGTCTAGGGTTTTCAAGTACATGGACATTCTAAATTTCCACATGTCAATATTGGAGACATCAAACATGGGAGGTGACAAGCAATCCATGAGTGTGTGTAAACAATATAAATGTGCAAATGTAAATGATAAATTAGCTAACCAAGATCACGCTCCTAGGTGGTTAAACCTAATATCAGGAGCGTAGGCTCTGATACCAATTGAAGGTACACCTAGAGGGGGTGAATAGGTGTACGGCTAATCTAATGAACTAAATGCGAAAATTAAAACTAAATTGTAACTACACTTAATGCAACCAACGAGTGTAGCCGAATTTCCGGTGAAGGGATCTGGACTAACTCCTCTTGATTCCTCGGAATAAGAGTTGAGGCGCTATATGAAGCTCTCGTGGTTAAGCACAAGTGAGGCACACACAAATAAGCCAAGCATATAATGAATGTATGACAATATAAATGATGTAATGGCACAATATAAAGAAAGAGTTAGAGTCAATGGATCAAGCGCAAACAACAAGATTTGTTTCGAGGTTCGAGCACCCAGCTCTACGTCCCCGCCTTCACCCAGAAGGATTTCGAATCCACTAACTTGTCCACACAGGACTCCCACACAGGGAACCTCCACTGAGAATTTGGGGCAAATACAACCGGGAGTACACAACTCCTCTCTCAACCAATACAACCTCTCACTAGAGGCAACACAATCACCACCTCAGACAAGAGGGGTAGGCCCTTAGCCAAACAACCACAATCCACCTCACACTTGAGGGATTCCAACACCAACTCCACCTCTCACTAGAGGGAGCAATACACAATCTCAACCTCTCACTAGAGGGAGCCAACCACCACTCCAAATCAACCTCTACCCAAGAGGGAAACACAAAGTAAGAGGGTTATAATAAGGTGGTATATTTCAACCACAAACACCTTTTTTCACCAAAAGAAAAGATCCTATAGATAGGATAGAAGATATAACTCAAGTGTGGAAAACAAAGAGTTTGGAAATCAAAAACTCAAAGAAAAACTCTAGGGAAAATTTTAGATAGAATAGGAAATAAAGATCAAGCCAATTCCCAAAGATTTTTCTTTTTAAATAATTTTCTAACTCTTTTAAAAACAAATAAAGATGAATCCTTTTTGGCTCTATAAACACTTTTGAAAACTTGTATAAAACACTAGTAGATAGGAGAATTTTTGGCTCTTCAAATCTTAGTGTAAAAAACCTCTCAATGGGGGTATAAATAGCCCCATGGAAAAACTAGCCGTTGGAGCTGTTTTTCAGCCCTGGCGGCTCGCGGTCGACCGGCCCGGTCGACCGCTAATGGTCAAAAATTTGACCGTTGGAGCCTTCCGGTCGACCGCCCGGTCCACCGGGGCAACCCGAGAGTGGGTTGCCTTTCGTCGGTCGACCGCCCGGTCGACCGGCCAAACCCAATGGTCTTTGTGCACGTCTCGTGCACGTCCGGTCGACCGGCTATTGGTACGGTCGACCGGTCCGGTCGACCGCCAAAGCCTGGCATAAACATTTAAGGGACTGAAAAACTGGATTTTTAATTCTCAAATAAATCCCATAAAATCTCTAAAAATCCACAAAAATAAGTTCAGTATAATACTTTGATATACAAACATGTGTGAAAAATTTGAACACATATTTCAAACAATTTGAACCATTTTTGTGACTTAGAAATTTTGCCGAAAACCAAAAACTGTATTTTCTAAAACTTGGATTTTTCAAATGGAAATCCGATTTCTCCAAAACTCATCCAAATACAAAAACATGATATTTAAACAATTTTTAGGTATGTAGTATATGGATATACTCCAATATACATGAAATAGATATATATCAATGTTTTTGACTTTTAAATCCGAAAATATGTTTTGTTAAAACACAAAACTCCAAACACATGAATAGGCATATCAAAATAAGTTTGTCTAAGATATGAAGCACACATGTATATAGAACAAATCTAATATATATTAAACCATGTAAACTTGTTTTGATACTATATATTCATGAAAACCAAGATCGGTTAAACCAAAAATCGAAAACCAATAAACATGAAAACTTAAACAAATGTGTGTGTTATGAACTTGAGCATATCACACTATCTAGTCTTTACAAATGGATCTAAACACAAAAACTAAACTATGTACCGAAGTCTTCTTGACGAACTCCGTCTTCAAGCTGACTCGATCCAAACCGTGATCCACCGAGCTTGACTCCAACGAGTGCTATATATGATCTTGATGCTCGGGCTCTTGAATTACCATGTGAGAAGCTCCAAAACTCCTTTGTTGAAATTAATCACCTACTAATATCTTGGCTAAAGATCTGAAACTAAACATCACAAGATTATTAGTAAACATAACTTCACGAGTTAATCATCATCAAAACTAGAGCGGAAGGCCTCTGGGCCAACACAAGCTACTCTCATTTTTTTTCTTATTAGAGTTTGAGACTTTGCGAATCGTGTTTTTTTTCCGGTGGATTTTAAAAAAAAAAGTTACTCATATTTTTATCGATTTTTATGAAAAAAATACTTAATTCTTTTTTCCACCGTATGTTTTTGAGACTTGTAGTGGTCGAAACTTGACCTTTATCAGGATTATGACACGTATCTTTCTTCGAAAGAATACAAGAAGGCCCTCAGAAGCTCTTCCGAAATCACCTTCGTTCCAGCGATAGTTATATCATCACTCTCTCTCTTTCTCTCTCACGGAAGATATGTCTCGCCCTAGAGCCTGAAGTCATACAATGACGCAGAGTCGACTGGACTACGGATCGAATGTTCCGTCACGTGGCAACTTTGTCTATCACCAAAGACAGATCAAGGCGAATTTTTTCGAATCGTGAAATTTGTTTCCCGACTTTATCATCTTCCTCATCTAATGTCACCTTGTAGCTAAGCAGAGCAATTGGAGATAGCAATAGATAAACCTCTAGCACATCAATCCTAATAACCTGATACGGTGCAGTTACCAGGATCATCAGGTTCAAATCGAACAATTAAATATTTGCATCTATCCACATCCACTCCGCCGTCTCTATCAAGTATAGATACACGTTCTCCAACGAGAAAAGAAGGTCACACCTTTAATCCTCAGAGCACATACAACACATGCACCCCACCGCCTCTTTCCATAATATGCCGGCAGTTCCCCTCTGTCAATTCTTCTCATAACCAACTACAGATTCTCACGCTCGAGGGTCTTAGGTTGGTACCGCACTGGTGCTCCTAACTTGAAAGACGTCTTCTTTATCTGTGTGCTCTGGCAGGTTCAATCGGGGATGTCCAATTACTTGTGACGGAGTTTTATCCACCACAAGACTCCAAAAATGTTATCGTTGTTATAAGTTTGTAAAAACAATACTAGTAAATACATGTGCGCTAAGCGCATGCGAAATTGGAATCCCTTTTACGTGAGAATTTTTTTCAACACAATTTTGCTATCAATTTCATAATCATCAAATAGAATAATCTAAGAAAAAATCTATCAAATTTCAAAAAAATTCTAGCAAAAAACATAGTTATTATCAAATAAAAGCACAATTAAAAAAATAACTAAAAAAATTAAATATGAAAAATGCAAACTTTCATCTCTTTTGAAACTTTTCTTCGTACTCAGAAGTGTCTCTAAAACCTCACGATTTTCCAACATGAACTAACAAATTGATTAGTAGCTCTTGTAATTTAAAATAATTCATAAAATTTTTTTAGAAAAATTGCTATCAAATTCATAATATAATAATAAATTTATATTTAGTATGAAATTTCATAAAAAATTCATAATATATCAAATTTCGTAAAAAAAATTTATGGTACAAATCATATATATTTATTATCAAATTAACTATATCTTAAAGGAGAAAAGAGTAAGAAAAAGAAAAAGATAAAGAATGTTGTATCTTTTCTTCTTTTATTTTTTATTTATCCTTCTTTAATTAAGAAGAGAGCATCTTGGAGGATTATATAAGACGAAAACTATATGAGAACTTAAAGTTTAATAAGCTTCACAATTAGAACATGATTAGAATAGAAAATTGAAGGAAAAAACTTGATGCTTTCCTACTTTGACTACTTGTACAAAATTAAAAATTTTAAGTAGCGTCTGAAATAAAATATTGAGAGAACAACATAAGCATGTGAAGTTTTTTTTAATTGAGATTTTTTCTCAATTATGAGTTTCTTTGATTTAGATTTTTTTTAATCAATATATCAGCCCTATTTTAAAATTATATGACTCAGATTCTTTTTTTTTCTCAATAAAAATTGAGAATTTATTATGATAATTTAATGATTTAAGATCTTTTACGTTACAAGGGCGTTGACAAGCGAAACTCCTATTTGTCCTCTGGATTGTGATTTATTTGTCAACGATCACCAAGTAGAGAGTAGGCTCAACATCAAAGCATTTGAACACATCTTGGCCATTGATTCTTCGAGGCAAATCTTGACCGTCATGGAATTTCTTTGTTTTCTTTTAAGGACCGACCCGTTCGAGTTACCCCGACCCGTTTGAAAATCCTAACCGGATGCAATCTTATTTTATTATCAGTACTCCCCTCTCTCTCGACGCCGACGCCACTCTTCCTCCGCCACTTCGCCGCCCTCCTTGACCTCCTCTCTCCACCAACATCTCCCTCTCCCTCTCCCCCACTGAAACCCTAATCCCAAGTCGAGCATCTTGAACGCGACATCCGCCTCAGCATATATTGTTGCGATTCGTCCACCGAATCTCCGGCGAGTGCCACTCAAAAACACAAAATGGTAAAAAAAAAATTTCCCTTAACCTTCAATTTTTTCATGACTTTTTTGCAGTTTCTATATTCTCTGTTTAATGCAAAAAGTTTTTTTTTGTGGTTAATTTTAGGAGTTTGTAATATTTTCTTATAGTTTTTGTTTTTTACTTAAGATTCCTAATCTTTTGTCTTCCTCTTGAATTTTATTTTTCTTTTTTGATTTTTTACGATTTGGGGAGTCAAGACTTCAGTAATTCTGTTACTCGTATTCCATTCGGTTTGAAGCCCTAACCGAAGGTATGTGTCTAACTGGTGATTGGGTCATATTTCACTGCAAACATGTTCGAAGAAATTCACCAATAGAGATGAAGAATCATAATCTATTACTAAAGGATTATGATTATATTTCTAGCTATTTGATACACCAGCCTGAGATTGAACGCACACCAACTGCCCGTTAATTAGGGAATTTATATGCAAAAAATATTGTAAACTTGCAAAATGTCTTATATACAATTTTTTTTAAAGCATTCAAATCACATTTTAAGTAATATTATTATTATTATTATTTCTTTAACATTATAGTTTAAGTATGATCAAAACTGACTGAAGGGAGATTTTTTCTCTTGACTCATGAATAAACTTTGCCCATCCGTCCTCATTCGAGAGAGAATGAGCAGCGATGGTGATGCTTCTTCTTCCTCTCTCATCTCCCCCTCCTTCTTTTTACTCCTTCCTCTCCTCACCTCCTCCTCCCCCTCCTTCTTCGCCACTCAGCGGTGGTCAATCGGTTCGTTTCCCACCGCCGATAGCGGTATACTAGTATAAAATAGCTAGAGACAGGTTGTAGCCAACATTCTTTATCTTCTTGTGTTCTTTACATTCATTTGTTATTTTTTGATATATGAATGGTCTTACTCACAAGGGAGAAGTAAGAAAACTCTGTCAGCCCATTTTAAGTTCACTTGGCCATGTTAATTTTCACACTTCTCTTTCATACAGAAAAGCAGGATTTTTTTTTTTCTTCATGTGATTTGTATTCTTTCCTTTCTATTTGTCTGGCGCAAGTTTAACAAATTGTGAAGGCTTGTAAGTATTTCCTTTCTTTATCAAGCTCTCCTTGGAGCTTGATTTCTACACAGTTGTCTCCAACTCGGTCATTCAATTGTACATGTTCTGGAGGTGCGTAGGCTTCTCATTACAATTCAGAGTGTGATGCCGCTCCACTCTCATTTTCTAGACTTATCATAGGTTTCTCAGTATGTCATGAACCAAGTATCAAATGGAACTGTTTCACATAGTTTGGATTGCTCATGGACTAATATTGGTTAGATAGCGACACCATGAAGGGTGCAATTCAGTGGGCTTTCCAATAGAATCAAATAGATTGCTACAATAGTTCCATTTTCTTGGAGCAGGACATGTATGCAAGTCTTCCATTTTTACTTCAACCTCAAAATTTTAGAGACAAGACATGGGATATATATCTCCTAATTTTTCACTAAGGTGACTATCAGGCAATTGAGAAATGTTAGATTCTCATCCATACCAAATACACTCTCATAAATGTAAAATTAGAAATTAGAAGCAAATTTTGGAAAAAATTTCACCCAACATGCTGCTAGGTATAAAGAAATGCATAGCTAGTTGCTATCGAAGTGGAAATAGAATTTTCTACCACAAGATTAGAATAAACAGAGGCTGTAAGAGAATGTAGATACTATCTAAAATTTGATTTCCATGCAATCAAGATCTTGGGCTTGGGCCCTTTGTTAATTATTTTGAATTCTTAAAATTTCCAAGTAGTGTCTCAAAATTTGCCATTCTCAACAAAAATATCAATTAGGTATGCAAATGCAGTAGTAATAGGTTCAAGTGCATTGAAGCAATTGTGCAACTCCATTTGAATCCTTTGACGAGATATTATCAATCAACAAATTATTTTCCTCTTTCGTACAAATACTTTGTAAATATTAGCAATGTTATTGAACAAACTTCCCAACGTAGCTTGTGAATACTCTGATAGCTTTGTTCCTTTATTTTGCTAGAGCCTTGAAGAGATATCATCCTTCAGTAATACTATCAGATATGCAATAGTAAGAGACTGTTGAAAGATTTGATAATAATCACAAATATGTTGGAAATGAAGTAGAAAATTCCTGTTGGTCAGTCTTTTATATCAACTTATTTCCCTCAGATATTCCCGCAAATTCAGTTTTAGGGACATTGGTCTTATAAATCTTATAGCAATTTGTTGTTGCAAATTTCATTCGCAATCACTTTTAAAGAAAAATAAGCACAATGAAACTACCACCATGTAAATTAAATTAAATCCCCTAATATACCACCAATGCCTATAGAGTCAATACCCATCCCAATTTAAATTGTTTGTAATTTATTATTCAAAAAGGTTCTTTATATGATTAGCAATCCTATGAGAAAATTGCTGACTTTTTTACACGTGCCTTTTGACTAGTTCTTAAAAATTTGCTAGGCCACTGATGCATCCTATGCGAAAATTGTCTGGAGAGATCATGGTATATTATATTGGCTCAGAATTGTTGTAGCACCCAAGATAGAGGTGGCTTGGACATTATATAGGCACATCTGAAGTTATTAAGATTAAAAAAAATTGAAGTTATCAGTTGTTTCATTCATCATTGAAGCATTCTTCTATCATTTCCTTTTCAAATTTTACATGCTTTTCCTCTCAACAAGAAATTTTATATGCTTTCTCTGCCTGGTATATTTATTCTTTGAACTTTGCCACACTCCCGATACTTCCTCCTTTCAAGATTGGTTTTGTTGGACCAGTTAACTCACCTATGAAACATCTGGAGAGAAGTAAACATGCATAGCTGGCAAAGAATTGTATCAGCTCGTAAATAAATGTGGTGTGGACACTAAATAGGAAAATCAACAAAGTTATTTATGACTTTGGTCCTTACCAATCGCCAAAAAAAAAGTTACTGAAATTTAAAAATCAAGTTTTTTGAATTTTGGACTAGTTGTAACAAATCATATCATTTCACCTTAGTCTTGACACTTGTCTTGGGGACTTTGGAAAGTGGCTCCTTGGATTCTGAGAAACAAGTGCAGCAAATTGATCCTTGGGCTCTTTAGCATAACTATATGACTAAACATGTAGTTCTAGCTCCCTGCAAACTCGCTAATGGGTTTCAAGGTTTTATGACGAGGTCCCATCTTGCTTAGAGTTGTCTTTGCCAGGAATTCGCCATGAACTCATAGAGGGTTGTGATCAGGTTGGCAGATTGTAAAAACATGGTCAATTTTCTTTTGGGACTTCCTCAAGTGGGACCTTATTTTGATGGGGAAGGCTTAGCTGGTGCTGTTATGATGATGATACTGAAGTTTTTGACACCTATGAACCTGCAGTGGGAATATGCAAGGTATGCATCTCTTTTGAGACACTAGATCAGAGAAGATCTTCATTTCCTTGGATTTAAGTACACTGGAGCTCTGTATTTATATATATATATATATATTATATATATATATATATTTTAAACTTTAGTATAGATGTGCGACAAATTGGGCCCGTACTTAAGTATGGAGATTTTAGATTCATATTGGATTCAAATCCCTGTTAGATGAATAGATGAGCCGCATATTACTTATAAAATAGTTCATGGTGTGACTGTCAAGTCAGGGATCCACCCGTTAAAACTTCAAAAAAAAAATTTCCAAGTAGGTCTGGAAAACCCTCAGAATCCCAAGGGCCGAAAGCAAGTAATGAAAAAGGACATTGGATTCTCTATTTGGCCACTGACAAATAAATCAAGGAGTAATAAAAAGGGGGTTTGGGAAAATTAAAATAACACAGAGGAGAAAATATTGATTCCTCCCTCTTTTTTGGTTTCATTTGACTATTCTAGACTATTGATTGCTCACAGTAAGTTGAAAGTAGACTGATCCAGTTGCCTTCTAGGCCTTATTCCTTTTTTCTCAGATTGCACCGAATTGGATAGATAACTTCATGCTTCATCTGAGAAACGACAAAATCATGTATCTTTTTAATGTGTTTTTTTTTTATCTTTGAAAATATTTTTGGTCACCAAACTTAAAAAGTTCATCATTTGTGATTTGGGTCACTTTGCCTTTCACTATAAGTTCTTGTTTATTATGTCAGCTTAACTTCTGATCACTGAAACTTGCATACTTTAAGTCACCTACTGCTGTATCCCTGTCAATTCAAGCAACTGGTTTGGATACATTACACATTACAGAATATGGGCTATTGGAATGTACGCCATTAAGGGAAACCAATGTTGTATAAGAAGACACCCTATGTTGTAGACGCACTGATATTCTGATCTATTTTATCTCTTAGCTTAATAACATCAGTGGGGATGCTCAATTTCCTTGATGGTTTTTTTCTTCAGTACATATAATATGAATTCGTTTAATTGGTTTCTGACCAACGTATCTGTGCCATGTAGGTAATAGACCCATACTAGAGAAAGGCAGGAATTATTCAGGAGGAGACAGGGCCTGCTGAAGACAAGGTTCCTAAGCAAATACAATTCTATGTAGAGAAATTTCATGATTGATCGTCTCTATTTAGAGAGAATAGAAAGGTGTCATATCAAGATAAAATACTTTCCTGTCCTCATGGCTCCCTCATTAGACTTGCAGGCATTCATAGTTCGTGCTCGTGTCTTGAAGCTCTATAGGCAAGCTCTACGGACTACTCGCAAGGCCCCAGCTCATACAAGAGGTACTGGAATTTAATTGTAAATCACCACAATAAGTAAAGTGTTGGAGATTTGCATGGAAAGAAAGACACCCTTAAGCTCGATACCAACATTAGATTGCGGGGTTTTAGGGGAAAATAATGATTTTTCTGGGACCCGTCATCTTTTCTCCCCCTATATTTGTGCGTCCATGATAGAAGTTCCATAGGAAAGACCTAGTTTTGCCCGTCTAGTTCAGTTAAAAGTGCCATCTTTAAGTTCAAAGTTATCCTGAAAATGTTAAATGTTCCTTGCAAATCCTTGTAGCAATTATTTGAGTTTGGTGAAAGACTTGGGGATAATAAAATAAAATTTTGGTGGGTCCAGAACCAACCTCTGTGATTGCTTCTATCAACTTCGAGTTGTTTCGTGCAGATGAGTTGAGACAAACAATGAGGGAGGAGATGGAAAAGAATCGGCACTGTGATGACAAGCAGAAAATCCGCTTCCTCATCAGTGAAGGATTGCAAAGATTGAAAGAACTTGATGAGATGCTCGATATGCAGGGTCACAGTTAGCTGAGGTTCTTCTGGCCTTTTTTTAGCTGTGGAGCTTTAATAAGATGTCAGAATGTCGAATGGACTCGAGCCTTCTATCATCCCCAGCAGCAAGCGGATATGTGCTTTGGAACCATAGGATCTCAGCAGTTCTGGACAATTGCAGTGCTATCATGATATGACATTAGCGAAATTTGACCGAAGATTGTGTTTGTATTCTTTTAGAATTAATATTTCTTTTGTTGCCAATGGCTTCAAAAAGCTTGAAAGAACAATTCAATGATGGCGATCTCATTCTTGGTTCCTCTGAAAATCTATTCGGATGTACACCTGACAATAGTGACAATAATCACCGAGATGCGTTTTCTTAGGATTTTCTGAATTAATCCTCAGTGCTCAATTCATTCATGAGATATTTAATAACTTGCATTTTCGATGGTACTCATTGAAATTTCTGCATATTTATTCTATTCAAAATTTCTGGAAATTTCTCGTAAACTTTGTAAAAATACTGTTATATTAATGTTTTTATTCTGTTTATCTTTATCATGATTGTTTTAAGGTGTGTTTTAGGATAATTTCTACTGATAGATTATTTCTTGAATATGTTCTGGATTCTGAAATTATTAAACCTCCTAGCTTAATTACTTTTTGTTATTTTTGAATATGGGAATATATGCTGTTATTTTGAAAAACATATGAAATCCAGTATTTGGAACAAGTAGAACATATTTTATATTTTTCCACCATGAATTTTTTTTTTCACAGTGCAAATTTTATTCATATAAATTTATATAAGTTTCTTTACATGCCTTAATTTTCACGATGTTGCCTCTAATCACTCACTATCTTATTCTAGAAAAATAAACATTTACGCGACGCGTTCCCTTGATGACGACTTTTCTACAGGAAATCTAAATCTTTTCCTGAAGTCAAACTCTTCTTTAGTTTAGTTTCTTCCCCAAGAGAAAAACCGAACTCTTCTTATTAATTAAAGAGAGAGGAAGTGATTTCCTCCTTCTCAGGATCAATTCATCAAACACCATGTCTTCATCATTATCAAGCCCATCTACTACCGCTGCGCCAACTGCGGCACCGACCTAAACCTGAGCGCGGCCCACCTGTTCCCCGCCGGCGCCTACTTCGAGGCCGGCGACAAGGGCACCCTGTCCTTCTCGTGGGTCGACGAGTCCAAGATCAAGTTCACCAGGAGGACAGGATCAGGCCTTTCTTCGAGACCATCAACTACTGGGGCATCCAGCGCAAGCGCACCAAGATGCAGTGCGACGCCTGCGGGTACCTCGTCGGCTACGTCTACGACGACGGCCCGCCCATGATGCACGGCACCGGCCAGTTCGGGATGGGCCCCAGCCAGGTCATTCCCAGGTGCCCCAGGTTCCGGTTCAAGACCAAGGCCCTCAGCAGCAGCAGCAGCAGCAGCAATTCTTGATCTTCATCTTCATCTTTCTCAGTTTTCTACTTTTATTTGGTGAGTTTAATTGCTTCTTGAATAAGGTATTTGTTACCAAGCGAACAGATAGAATTTTGATTGAATAGTAGTCTTGTGGGGAAAAAAAATGTTTAATATGTTTGGTTGTGCTTGAATGTGCAATTGTTGAATTAATACATTATCACAGAACATGATATACATATTTATGTAATACTGATTTATTCATTGTTGAGGTGATAAAACTAGCTACACTACATAGTTAGCATGTTGGAGATCCTGGTATCATAGCGATGACATCCTAAGTTTGGTTATTGAGATTGAATATGCATTGTTTTGATGGCTGGTTGCATTTAACCCATTAATCTGCAAATTAAAAGAATAATGAAAAAAAAAAAGAAAAGCCATAAAACCCACTAATTCTTTATCCAGACTGCCCCGTACCCTCGACATGATAATCACCTTATGACCAAATGCCATTGAAGGTGCCGTGGTCGTGTAGCTGTGCTGGTGGTTGAAACTTCCATGGCGTCTCATCCTTCTGCAGGACTGGACTGCGAGAGTTGGTTAAGCAAACAGGGAGGGTTCATTATGATGTAGGAAGCCAAGCACCCAATGTCCAATGGTTGATAGATCAAGACAGATCAAAGCTAAGGCATCAAGAAAAATCAGGCTGGTCGATTGGCTCTTCAGATTATTCGACTAGTCTGCCCAACAGAGAGTTTCATATTCAGCTTAGTCGACTAACTCTCTTTCAGTACTCGACTAGAGTTTATTAGTCGACTAATCATGTCTCGATAGTCGACTATTTTGTGCAACAGAGAGTAGGAAAGTTTTCTGGACTTCTTATTAGTCGACTAGTCCCTAACATTAGTCGACTAATACTATCACCGACCTACTATTTGATTGTGTTTAGGAGTTTTTTTTCGGATATAATTAGATTCCAAGTTATTTTTGTTTTACTTTCCTAGTTAGATTAGATTACTACTACTTTTAAAGCCTATTTAAAGGCTGTTGTATTCTTTGTTTTGACACAATAACTTTAATCAATAGAACTGAGTTTTTACTCTTAATTTGCTCGTGCATTCGAGTTATTCTTTTGCTCGTGGATTCGAGTGTCATCCTTACCTGAAGGAGTTCTTCAGGGTTCGTTGGCGCTAGAACGAGATCTAGTCAGCATCTTTGCTTCCTTGTTTGCGCCAAAAAATGGTGGTGAGTTTCTTTTAGTCTGTTCTTTCTGTTGGTATTCTGCTTAACAAGAATCAATCTGACAACTTATCAAGATCACTGAGATATCAACAATCTAATTGGCCAGGTCGGCAAATATCAGGTGGGAGGTTTTCCGTTCAAAGAACGTTCCTTAATTCAAGAATCACCTTTCAATTTTCTTCCTTGGTTTAAGCACCAATTAGACTGAATCCAAGTCAGTCACAATATACTGTAAAGTATATCCCCTGTATAAGGATTTAATCCACTTATACAGTTTCACTTAGACTGAATTTAAGTCAATCTCGATATACTATAAAGTATATCCCCTGTATAAAGGACTTAGTCCACTTATACAGTAATTGAAGTGAGGTACGCTTACAGCGAATCTCCTTAAGACAATTACGTCCCCCGCACCGGTGCTTACGGGATAATGGACGCTGGTCTCTCCAAGATACAACACTTCTTCACGGTATTTGGACAGCACTACCAAATACCGTACGGTCGAACCGTAGTCAACCAGTACCTACACAGGAATAGCAAAACAGCGTTATAACGACAAATTTCAAATGAATATTTGTCTTACTCTTTTGAGGAACACCCACTGTTGAGGACGTAGGAAGGTTGAAGAATTTTGGCAGAATCTCCTTTAGGAAGTTGCTTCGGATTCCCACTTCACTTGGAAGTCGCGGATTCCCACTTCGTTGGAAGTCACTTCTGGAAGTCGTAGATTCCCACTTCGCTGTTGGAAGTCGCCCTGGAAGTCCTACTTCGCTGGAGCCCAGTTCAGAACGGAGTCAGAACTTTAGAGAGAGAGTGAGATCTTTCAGAAGAGAGAAAGGAATCTCAGTTTGGTGTCTCTGAGAATGAACCCCTGGGGCGCTTTTTATAGCGCTCCGGAGGGGTTCTCGTCCGCCAAATCCCAGCAGTTGCGACAGTGCGTGCACGTACGCACGTACGTGCATAGTTCCCTCCTATTCGCGCGCGAAAACTCCAAGTACCCAAAGGGCACACCCTTTGGTCTCATTTTTCTCTATTTATACTCCATATACTTCCATCACATGGCCAATGTGGGACTAAATGCTTGTAGCTAAATTTAGTCCCTTTTGGCTTTGAATTAGGCAATCTTTGGACTTGAATATCTCATTCATTCGAAGTCAGAATTGAACATGTGAATATACCACGTTCATCACAAATGGAAGGAGAACACACTCCAACCATCATCCGTTGATTCGATCAACGGATCTTGCCATAATTCATCTCGAAGATTCACTTTTATATTCTTCAATTCCAACAATCCCCCACAATGAATGGAGATTCAAGGAAATGACACACAAAGAGACTGACTCTATTGTGTAAGGTACTTTAGAAAAGAACTGCATAAGGATAGGTGAACTAGGTCTTGAACCTTCCATAGCGAAAGCTTTATCGGACTTACTGGCTAATCAGTGAACTAGGTCTTGAACTGTTAGCCGTTAGTGTAAGCCAAGTCAACAAGCTTCACACAGTGACTTTCCAATCAACTTTGGTTCTCTGTTGTGTCCGTTTTGGCCCTGGACATTCTTAGTTTCAGAGAGTATCTTTAGGGAATAACAGCCTCCATAGAGATTCCCAAAGAGCGGACCCAACTCTATACTCACTAGGTGATGGACCTATTAAGAGTAGTCTACTCTACTCCACTTGTTTAGTAACAAGATATAGGCATCATTAAAAGCGTTAAGCTTATCCTTAACCCACTTGTAGAAAAGCACTTATGTGCACCATAGGAATGGATTGGAGTCAAGCTCCCAAGTGCTTACTTGCTGAGTCAATCATAACTAGTTTTTCCTCTTGAACTTAGTCCGTGGGATCTCCAGTCGCTAAGTGAGGTTTCCATTAAGCTGACTCGGTAAGGTTAGGCTTTTAGACCCATTCCCCTCGATGCGCAGTTTATACGCTCTCCACTTAAACCTTTAGTAAGCGGATCCGCTAAATTATCCTTTGACGATACAAAGTCAATAGAGATAATTCCATTTGAGAGCAACTGCTTCACGGTATTATGTCTACGACGAATATGTCTAGACTTACCGTTGTATATCATATTTTGTGCCCTAGATATAGCTGCTTGATTGTCGCAGTGTATACATATAGCGGGCACTGGCTTTTGCCATAACGTATATCTTCTAAGAATTGTCGAAGCCATTCTGCTTCTTCTCCAGCCTTATCTAAGGCTATGAATTCCGATTCCATAGTGGAACGGGCAATACATGTTTGCTTAGAAGATTTCCATGATACCGCTGCTCCTGCTAAAGTAAATACGTATCCGCTAGTTGATTTTGATTCCTTAGAATCTGCAATCCAATTAGCATCACTGTATCCTTCCAGTACAGGAGGATACTTTCTATATCTCAAGGCATATTCCTTGGTATGTGATACGTAACCCAATACTCGTAGTAGAGCGGTCCAATGTAGATCACTAGGATTACTAGTGTATCTACTTAACTTGCTTACAGCGTAAGCAATATCGGGTCTAGTACAATTCATTAAATACATTAGACTTCCGATAATCTGCGAATACTCCAACTGGCGTATTTCAGTTCCTGTATTCTTATGAAGGTGGACGTGTGGGAGAAAAGGATTTGTATTCTCTTTTATCCCATGATCCTTGAATCTTTCTATCATCTTATCCACGTAGTGAGATTGAGATAGACTGATTCCATCTGGTGTTCTAGTAATTTTAATTCCTAAAATTACATCAGCAACCCCCAGATCCTTCATATCAAAACAGCTGGATAACATTCTTTTAGTGGACTTAATATCTCAATATTAGTCCCAAGTATCAACATGTCGTCTACATAAAGACAAACAATGATACATGCATCTCCAACTGTTTTAGTGTAAACACACTTATCGCATTCATTGATAGTGAATCCATCTTTGATCATGACACTATCAAATTTCTCATGCCATTGTTTTGGAGCCTGCTTTAAACCGTATAAGGATTTTACCAATTTACACACCTTGTGTTCTTGGTTCTTGACTATAAATCCTTCTGGTTGCTCCATATAAATTTCTTCATTTAATTCACCATTTACGAATGCAGTCTTGACATCCATTTGATGGATATCTAAGTTGTGCAATACTGCAATCGCAATCAACATCCGAATGGACGTTATTCTTGTTACTGGTGAATATGTATCGAAGTAGTCAAGTCCTTCTTTTGTCGATAACCCTTGGCTACTAATCTAGCCTTGTACTTATCGATAGATCCATCGGGTTTTAATTTTCGTTTGAAAATCCACTTACACCCAATTGGTTTACTTCCAGGAGGCAAGTTTACCAATTCCCAAGTATGATTACTTAGTATGGATTCTATTTCGCTATTTATAGCTTCTTTCTACATTTGTGCTTCTGGGGTTGACATAGCCTCTTGAAATGTTTGAGGCTCGCTCTCAATAGCGTATGCTATGAAATCTGGACCAAAAGATTTTGAGATTCTAGATCTCTGACTTCTTCTTGGTTCAATTTCCGCATTAACATTCGGTTCCTCGGGCTTTCGTCCCTGAACGCCATCTCGTGTGTTCTTTTCCCAGAAGTCTTATCTGCTTCCCGTTTGTACGGAAAGATGTCTTCAAAGAACACAACATCTCGAGATTCGATAATCATGTTTACATGAATATCTGGTATTTCTGATTTATGAACCAGAAACCTATAGGCACTACTATTCAAGGCATAGCCTATGAATATGCAGTCTATAGTTTTTGCTCCCAACTTAGTCTTTTTGGGTAATGGTGCCAGCACCTTTGCAAGGCACCCCACATTTTGAGGTAATGGTAGGAAGGTGTTCTTCCATGCCATAACTCGAATGGTATAAGACCAAGTTTCTTGTGGGGTACCTATTTTAGAATATGATTTGCAGTTAATAGAGCTTCCCCCCACAAGTTCTGCGGAGCTCCAGAACTTACGAGCATGGAGTTAACCATCTCCTTCAAAGTTCTGTTCTTCCGTTCTGCAATTCCATTCTGCTGAGGAGTGTATGGTGCTGTAGTTTGATGATTATACCAAAACTAGCACATAACTCACTAAAATCATTTGATTCATATTCTCCGCCTCTATCGGATTTTAGAATCTTGATTTTCTTGTTGAGTTGATTCTCAACTTCGGCTTTATATGTTGTAAACATATTTATTGCCTCATCCTTACTGTTTAAAAGATACACATAACAGTATCTTGTACAGTCATCAATAAAAGTAATAAAATACTTTTTACCGCCTCTAGTTGGCATAAACTTCAAGTCACATAGATCACTATGAATTAACCCTAAAGGTTTTTTATTTCGATCTATTGAGTGAAATGAATTTTTAGCTAACTTGGCCTCAACACAAACCTCACACTTGCGAATTTCTTCCAAGTTGAGTTTAGGAATATATCCCAGATTAGACAAGTTTTTCAAAGACTTGTAATTTACATGCCCTAATCTAGCATGCCACAGAATAGGAGACTCAAGCAAATAAACAGAAGAATTTCTTTTATTGATTAGCTTTGGGTACAAATACACGGACTTTTTATCAACCACTGCAACATGGCTTTAAAAAGTCCATCAACAAGATAGCCCTTTCCCACATACATCCCTCCCTTAGTAAGTACAAATTTGTCGGATTCAAATACAATTCTAAATCCTTTCTTACTAAGTATTGATCCGGAGATCAGATTCTTGCGGATGTCTGGAACATGAAGGACATCGTAAGAGTAAGCTCTTTGCCCGATGTCCACTTCAGGATGACCTTGCCCTTTCCTTCAACCTTTGAGGAAGCTGAATTACCCATGAATAATTGCTCATCTTGCTCTAGCCTTTGATTTCTGAGAATAACAATTTCTCCGAGCAGATGTGCCTAGTAGCTCCCGTGTCTACCCACCAATCTTTGTTATTGGTTGTCAGATTTACTTCTGACACCACACAGCTGAAAGACTTGGTGATTCATGGTTGGTCATGTTGGCCTGTGGGTGGCTTTTCTTGTTCTTCTTTAGACGGCTGCGGCATTCATTTGCTTTGTGACCTTCTTTGTTGCAGATGTAACAGGTCCCTTTGAAGCGCATGGTTCTGCCGTCTTGAGCCTTGCCTTTGTACCCCTGGGAAGCTTCTTCCTCTTCAAGCTTTGGAAGTAGACGCTTTCCCCTTTGAGTCCTCGATCACATTTGCTTTTGCTTCGTAGGAGTTCTTGCTGCTCCTTTTCTCGGACTTGCGGTTGTCCTCCTCTATACGAAGCCTCACAATGAGATCCTCCAACTTTAGCTCCTTTCGCTTATGCTTTAGGTAGTTCTTGAAGTCTCTCCACGCAGGGGGGAGCTTCTCCACGATGGTTGCAACCTGAAAAGTTTCAGGAAGAATCATACCTTCGGCCTCTATCTCGTGCAAGATAAGTTGGAACTCTTGCACCTGACTGATGACAGTCTTGCTATCCACCATTTTGTACTCCAGAAATCGTTCAACGACGAACTTCTTGGTACCAGCATCTTCAGTCTTGTATTTCTTGTCAAGACTGGCCCATAATTTCTTTGCCGTAGTGATCGGACTGTAGACATTGTAAAGAGAGTCATCCAGTCCATTAAGAATATAATTTCGGCAAAGGAAATCACCTTGTGTCCAAGCATCGACTGCAAGGACTGAGTCCCGATCAGTTCCGGGTTCTGGTGGATCCTCCTGCAGGAATTTTGGCCAGATGTAGAGTGGTCAAGTAGAAGAGCATCTTCTGTTGCCACCTCTTGAACTCTGTGCCATCAAACTTTCCTGGCTTCTCCGGCTTCGGGTTAGGAAGTGGAGTAGGCATC
Organism: Agave tequilana; assembly: GCA_038442645.1. NCBI lineage: Eukaryota > Viridiplantae > Streptophyta > Magnoliopsida > Asparagales > Asparagaceae > Agave > Agave tequilana. The sequence goes on from JAVJIF010034487.1 coordinate 141,623, forward strand.
AAACCTTGGAGCGGTATGTTTGTTGCCTTGCTGGAGGTATCTGATTTGTATCAGACATTTTCTG